>CM056169.1:2787341-2852246 GCA_029691765.1 Entomobrya proxima
GCCTGTCAAAAGCAAAGTCAACTAGTCAATAGACTAGATGGAGTTTTGGAGTGCAGTTCATCGAGTTTACATTTTTCTACACGAACACGGATCAGCTTTCTTTGTTCATGTTTCAATATCTTCGCTACAGCTTACATTTACCAGCATAGCTTTCATTACTGCCATTTTTACGTTTCAAACATGCCAATGCCAACAGGATGACGACTTGCACAGCAAAAAGGCATTTTTAAAATAGACAAGTCTCATGATTCTTTGATTTTTCATCTGCGCACTAAATCGAACAAGTGTTCAACCCAGTGGACCCAGTCGCTATAATATCTAACCCGCACGTAGTTTCAAGTCGCAAAATCCTACATGTTCCTTCTGTATTGAAAGTTTATGCAACAATTTTTTTTCTTTAAGCCAAAACGTTTCATTTTTTTGCACACTGTCCATTCTTCTTCAATTTGATTACCCAGTAGTGCTGGCTTTTTAAAGATAAGCATGTAATAGTTCTCAGTGTTCTTCCCTGAGACCAGTTCGGTATACAATTTTTGCATGCTTTTTTCATTCTTCATAGGAAAGTAGGAGTTTTGCTTTGTTGCTTTACTAAGAGAGCTACAGATTCATAATCTTGTTCCTTTTCTCATTACTACTAAAAATCTACCACTCAGTGCACTCACCAAACAACTTTTGTACTACAACCATATATATTATACCTAGTTTATCACACTTGCCAGCTGTGGAGCACTCTATATGTTCTTCATCAGTTTTTTGCTTCCTACAAAGGCAATATTAGAGAATGAATATAAAAACATATAGCATTAGTACTACGTGCCCGATTCGTCGGTGTTCTGCTGGGTAATGATAATGCTAAAAAACTACAAACCACTATAACAAAAAAGGTTGTAATATGCACTTGATGATGACGATGGTCACTCACACACACACATTGTAATAACCTATCATAGTTGGTGGTAGTGTGGCTCTTCCAATATTTTAATAATATTCAATATATCGGTTTTTTAGGATAGTTGTTTTGTTAAAAGCTATTCATCGTACAAAACAGAAGAAAGATAGACACGTCGACTATTCATCCGCACATTTTTAAAGGACAATACATTGCACTTAAATACTTATCATCACACACACTCACATAGCATGTCTAACAACGAACGTTTATGGTTGTAACAATATTTTGTGCATATTAGTAGAATTTTTGGTTAGCTATCTATACGTTTTTGACGTTGTTTCACTTGTAGGCATTATCATTATTCGTTACAACCAAAAAAAAACTATCAGTAGCTCAGTCTGTCATCATCGGCCATGTTAAACGGAAGTGCATGTTAAAGTGGTGGAGTCAAACAGAGAATGTCTGCTTATAGTGCCTGAAAGAGAGTGATTGGAAGTTACAAATAGTTAATGTGGGGTGAATGGGAAAGTGAAATAAAAAAAGAAACTCCCTCAAAGTCGGATACACAGCTCAATAATAATAAGTGTGGCAAATGAAGTGACAAAAAGGAGTTCACAAGGTGAAGTTAATGTTGGTCATTGTCTAGTCTGCAAAAGTGGATAACTGTTGTTTGCGGTTTTGTGGTTTTGTGGATGGTAATTTGTCATCATTTTTTAAAGTAAAGTAGCGACAAAGTGTGCTAAAGCTTTGAAATATTCGGAAGTAAAGTTTTATCGGCAAAAAAGGAATATCGGAAAGGTAATTCGGAAATGGAATTTTTGTGAAGATATGTTTCTTGCTTTATTTTAATGCTAATGATTGAAAATGCATATTAGTTCTGTGTAAATGAAGTTGCAGGTTTTGAATTAGCATCCATCTAAATATAATCTCTGATAGTAAAGAGCTGCATTGATAAAAATTAGATAAGCTGAGAGCATGTAACACAATTATAAACACTCAGAGATTGCAAAAACAAGGCTATATAAATTGCGTAAGTGTTTACGTCTAAACTGTGGACAATGTTTTTAAATTGTCTGAACATAATATTTTGAAACGGCAACCTAAGCAAATACTTTGACTTTTGTAACCTCAGTGAAAACTTTGTTTTTTATTATTGCCAACATTGTTATTTCGAAATAGGGTTCGATTCAAGTTTCACTTCAGAATTACACTTCTGTTTTTGGGACATTAATGAATAATGAATACGAATCCCTTTAAACTTTTTAAATATTTGTTTTGCATTAGCGGCTGTATTGCAATTTAACAGTTTTTCCAGTTCTTCTATGTGATTAGATAACTTCTGGATAAAATAGCATTGGATAGGGACTATATTAAAAGTATTGAAAGTTTCAATTTGAAACTTCATAGCATACCAGTACAGTTGATGAATAGTACATAGATTTGTGTTTGATATGATAAGTTACATGATTTATTTGCATGTAAAATGGAGAGACAGATACAGTGTTCGGAACTAATTGTGTTTTGAACAAAGCTGTAAAATAAGCTGCCTATATATGCATCGTAAATGTTTTAACTGTAAGTCGTAAAGATTCGTGATGTGCGTCGTATCCCCAGCGTACTTTGTTTTTTAACCATGGCGTAATGACGTAAACTCTGTTGTCAATTATGGACATACTTTTCATAACAATTTTGCAAATCAATACAATTCTTGCTTCAATAACAAACCACCTGGAATGCTAATAATTTAAAAGTTTATATTAGCAAACACTTTTCATGGTAAAACTTTAATTTAATTTTGTCAAGGATTGTCATTTGCCTAAAAAGTGACTCATTGAAAGGTAGATCATGTGAACTTAAAATCTGAAAAAAGGAGACCCATGACATGACTAAAGTAATAATTATACTAAACGATAATACGAAGAAAGGAATTTCATGTTCATGTTAAGTGCATGCTTTTACCACTTGGTTCAAGTGCAAATTCATTGACAAAATTCTGAATCATTCATAGCGTTAATATTTCAATACTTTTACGTAGGATATACCAGATGGCAATTTGTGGTTTGAGGATTTACGCTAAACTTCCATTTCTGCGAATTCTATTGCAAAGTAAAAAGTATGCAGAAAAATACATGCCTATATCTCACCTACACAGCTTAAAACAACAACGCTACCGTCATACACGTCTTCGTACTCGTACTCTCCACTAAACACACATCCTTAAAACAGAAGCAACAATTTAGCTTCCCTACTTGTCTATTTTTACATTAAGTTGACGTAAGCATAATCATCTGCCCAAAACCAATAACCAATTATTATTTTTATAACCCTGTTGTTAAAATTTGTTCTGCTGAGTTATATGAAAAGTTATTACTTAGTTCAATGCTAAACGTAGTCATAATTCATTTTTAGTACTGTTTACCCGTTTGGCTTTCACGTTACTGTTTGTACATCTTATTCAGAGTTAGGTGCATTGTTTACCGTTAATTTTTTTCACATGCGAAATTCTGTTTTGATTTATGATAATGTATGACGATTTCTACGGATGACGATGAGAGAAGTAGAAAGGAAAGCAAATAACTCCATATGCTCATATAAGCTAGAATGCTTTCACCTTGACTTGTCTGACATTTGCACAAATTCGGCACAATAACCCGGTTGCAATGTAGCAAGAGTACAAATTTGTGCTCAAATCAAACAATTGAGTTTCAGGGAAGACTTATTGCTGTTGTTGCTTTCCCTGCTTCTTCCATAAACAAGTTCTATAGTCAATATAGTCCCTGTACGCTAATATAATATCCAGTATATCCAGTTCTAGTAGGACAAAACATAGTGCTGGTGCTGACTGAATTAATCCTCCCAGAAGGATAAATGTCACTGGAGAAGAATATTCCATTATCAAACACACTGTCAATATAGCTTTGATGTAAATCTTTCCAGCAGATTGTACATTGTACAGACTTATGGAAATAAGCCGTTCTAATTTTTGTAATGCTTAAGTACATGAATTAATTAATTCAGTATCTAGTGACACATTGCCTACTAGTAGGTAAATTTGCGGCAGAACATGAAACGTTCAACTTCCGATATAACTGTTAACCTTTCTGTGCTATTGTCATTTTACAAGAAATGCATTCCATTTTTTATTTCTTGTTTCATTCCATTTCCATTGCAGTTTTATAGTTTTCATGTGTCTGCAGTTTGCACCTAAATATTTACCTATCTTATATTTGACATTGAGAATTTGATTGCCACGTGCCAAGTCAAGGATTTTAGCAATTGGAATCATTTTACGAAGGAAACAACATAACTCCAAGTGAAATGCAATTTGTTGTGAAGCACTTCAGAACTTCTTTCATCTTTCAAGGGAAAATACGATTGCCCGTTAATCGAAAAGAAATCTTAATTCTGTTCTACCTTCTGTTCTATCAATATCATTAAATATATTAGAAACAATATTTTGCTCTGATCACACGTGTGTTGACGTAGGCAATCAAAATTTCAGTATTGCAAAGTATTATAATGTAACTGTGCTGTTAGCTTGAATGAAATGCAGTAATAAATGCATACTGCGTAGTTGCTAATGTCATAAGACAGTTAAACGTGAAAAGAATGCAGGAACTGCGACTCCTGACGTTGACTTGATTTGCAACTTTGCAAGGGTAAATTATCTTCGCACTCTCATGATATATATGCCTAACTAGTTGTTAGTTTGCCTTCAAAAATTGCATGCATTTTTACGTGAAAGGGAATCTATATTATTGGCAGGTCAAGTATATTTACACAGCAAGCATTGATAATGTACGCAGCTAGTGTACGGCATCGGTATATGATATAACTTTTCATTTTAATGCTCATTCATGAGTACCATTACAATTCGACTATACAGGAAATTATTATGGGAAACAAAGCAACTGACAGGAGTTGGACATTGAACATCAAAACTCCAACAGTTAGCTGTAGTGGCAGAGCAAATAAACATTTTGCGCAAAAGTGAGAATGTGCGCAAAAGATAACAAGTAGTTTCTAGTGTAAAGCAGATATGCTTAATGTAGCATTTAAACTTTTGGAAATAATACACATGGCATAATGACATCGTAATCGTAATTCTTTTATGGTCTAGTCTAGACATACATTCTACACTAAAAGTTATCTAAGGTATTTGGTGTCTAACCCAACAAAAGTACAAACAACCAAGTTCGTACGTTATTTAGAGTGCCAGTGCCATACTTATGACATGTGTGTGGGCAGCAAACAGTGAACATTGTACCATAATACTTTCGCTGTCAACAGTGAGTATATTAAACCGTTACTGGAAACTGGAAAAATATATGCAAAAGGAAGTTTGTCATTTTTAGTTTCGTCAATCCTCCTTTAATTTTCTTAGAGTAGTAAACACCAAAAATTACAACAAATAACAGATTCCATTTTCCTAACGTTGTTTGTTATTTGGAAAAGTGTCCTTTCATAAATATCTACTACAGAGGGTAACACTAGTCAAGTACGTTAGCCCCAAATAACAAAACCACTTGTTTGTTTCATATGGAAAAAGGAAATATTCGTGCAGGGTTTGTTATCATTGTCATTTCAATTATGGCATAACTTCCAACCAAACCATTTCCTTAACTTCTTGTCTGCAAATGCATACCGTCATAAAAAATCGGTGATAATCAAGTACTTTTTAAAAACTAATAGATTTTCTTGCAAACTTGCTTGAGTTCAAGTTCCTTCAAAACAAGTACGATCTCTTGTGTGCCAATTTCTCAGTAGGTAGACTGCGAATTGATGCTGATGTTGTACTTTGGATAATCATTCTACTATTATTCCTCACTGTATTATTACTAAAAGTTGTATGAAAGCCGAATAATATCGAATCAATAAGTCTTCCAGTTATTCTTAAGAACGCTGCATTGTCTAAAGCGTCATAACATGACATGTAAAACATCGATCGATCATTTACCTCTGGGGGTACTTTTATTTCAAGACTCTTGAATCAAAACACAACTAATATTAGAGCCTCTGAACTAAAAGCATTTTGATTATAGAGAACACTTAACGGCACAATAGCCGGTGTGCGCGCACTGTTCTTCTGACTGTTGTCGTTTTGTTGTTTTGGTCTTTTTATAAGCTTTTTTTGCTGGTGGTTTAGTAGTAGCAGAGTCCATATTCAATATTGAATATAATATTTGCTATTGGTATTGATTTATTGATTATCCGCCCATCTACGTGTGTGTAATGTGCAACTTGTAAAAAAATATGCTCAGGAGTTTGCATTAATTTGTAGGCACAGTTAGAGGTAGTGTCAGCGTACAATATGCATGCAGCAGTTTTAAAATGGCTAGATGTTCACGGTCAATTCTATAAACCAATTTCTACAGTGCATTCTATGCGGCATTAGATCGTACAAGTCAATTTGCATTCGTTTCTTTTTGCAGTAATTATTTCGGACAGTTGGAATTGGATTGAAATCTCGGACTTTTACTAAATTCACAATGCGTTCAGTAATCTCCTACTCGTTGGCGTTTGTCGCAATCATTCTCACAACCTCGTTGGCTGTGTTGGGGCAAGGTGAGAATCACAAATATCAAATCAATAGCTTGCATTTCATTTCTAAACGGAAATTGATTATGATGTCTATCAATTTTAGTGGACGATCCTTGCACAATCAAATTTAACAGCTGCCATGATTGCGTTACCACCAAAACTAATACAACAATTGGAAACTGCGTTTTTGTGGAAGAGGCAACTGGCCCCAAGTGCGTTACAAACGCCACTATTGACCCAACCACCAACTTAATTGCCACAAATCCTGAAGCATGTAAGCTGAAAAACCGTTTTTGTTATAATCTTTTCAAATCTTAAATAAAATGTTTGCATTTCTTTTTTAAATTTTAATAGGCAATAAGCTTCCAAACACGACGACGCCTGCTCCTCCCACTCCAACAACAACAAGTACCACACCGGCTCCTACAACCACAAATGCCACCACTACCCCAACACCCGCCCCAACCACCACAAATGGAACAACTACAACCACCACAGCAGCCCCAACAACTACCAATGGCACTACTACAGTTGCCCCCACGCCAACAACTAATGGAACCACACCAGCTCCTGGACCCACAACGTCGACCCCAGCCCCGGCTAATGTAACTACAACTGCAAAGCCCTCACCTCCATCCCCAAGGAAAGGAGGTTTTGCTTGGGGCGAATTCATCGGTAAGTTCATTTAGATGCAATTAAATTGTTAATCTATCATCATGTAAAATGAATTATGATAACATACATGATTATTTTTCAGGAGGCATCGTTTTCGCCATTGCACTCTCCTCTGTCGCGTATCTCATCTGGCGCTTTTACAAAGCGCGATTGGATAGGAATTACCACACTTTGTAAGAAAACAACAAAAATAACTTGTTGTAAACTCTCGAGTCTTAAATTTTATCTTGTCCTGTGTACAACCGCTTTACATTTAAAGCCCTAATTCCTGGAAAGAATCACTCCTTCTCACCCAATTTCACAGAACAATAATTATAAATTGTTCACACACGTTAAAATACTAATCAACTCAAATCATATCATTTTTTACTAACAAACATAATGTTAACTTACCTAATTCCTTGTTTAATCAATTTATTTCCTGATTTAGTTAATATCCTCTCTTTACACTTTATTGTTAATCTTTTGTAGTTCTGTATAAATTACTAATTACCTATTATACCAATTACTTTTGATTGTTTAAGTTTATATGTTACACTGATGATATAACAATGACATAATACACACAAACAAGTATTTAATCAAATTTTTACTTTTGCATCTCTGCTGACTTTTTTATTTTTTGCAAGAAAATATTTTAATTTGGCAATTAATAAATTTGTATTGTGCTGAACATTTTTCCAGCTCTAATCCAACGTTTTAAAGTCCCTGACTTTCTCTACCTCTCTGCCTCCCTTCAGTCTGTGTTGAATCTCTGCTCTGAGCGCCCAAAAATCTCTCGTCGCCGATTTCTTTGTCAACCTTTATAAATTTGCAAATGCTCGAATGTGGAAGCCGTTAATTAACTGAAGTAGATAATTTTTGAGTATTTTTAAGTTTGTATGTATGTTTATATGTAATAAGCAGTTATTGTCTAATTCTGAATGTAAACCCATTTATATTGTTTGCTTTTCATAGATAAAAAATATTAATTTGTATAATAATTACTCGTTTATTATTGTTTTGTCACTAAAAATGAATATTATTGTGTTTAATGTTCTATATATAATTTTTATTTAAGTTCCGCATTTAGTATTTTTAGGATAGTGTAGTAAATAGTAGAATAATTAATAGCTGTAGCTAAAATGAATTACAAGTTTTGCTATACTTGAAGCTGCTTAGACCTTAAATAGACGTTACGATTAATTTAAGTTTTCTCTAAGCTAGTCGCTCATCCTGAATATCATTACTACTGCAAACTTTCAATTAAACATGTATGGCTAATACAGGCATTCTAAATACTATACTTAACTCTGGAACGTTTTTGTATTCATCTTATACTGTTATCACCAGAATGAAACATGCCATGTTAACTATAGCTAACTTTGATTAAAAAGCAGTTAAAACTTAAACATGCTTAAATTGTAAGCTTGAACGGTAGCTTTTTAACACGAGATAGTAGTTTGAGGCGTGAATGAAAAAGTTCTTTTATTTTGATAATGCCGCAGATCAGATTTTTAAATGGAATGCAGTTAGTTATCGAAGCTAAAAGATTCAGATAGTGCATGTTGTATTAATCCTTCAGCTTTTCTGTATGACATATGAAGAAAAACGTCGATCTAGTTGAAGCTAAATTGCGACAATCGATTATTAGAAATTTATTCAGTAATCAAATTTTAACATGCACAGAAAAATGATAGAGAATCTCCTTTAAAACATATCCGAGCTTGGTTTATTTTCTTTGTAACGTTTTTTTTTCACCGAGATTTATTTTGTTTCTCGAAATCCTATTCCATCCAGATAATATTGCCTGAGACTTAATCTAACAATGAAACTCTATAAAAATATGATTTGATATGAATGCACAAGGAAAACACTCAACTTCCTTCTTTATTTACAGGAGTACCAATTTGATTTAAAATGCCTCTGATAAAATATACTACAACGCGCTTTATCAATTGCATCGTTATTTTCTCTGCGACGGACGCTCATTTTCTGAGAAGTTTATATGCTGCTTCTATATAAGTTTTTAAAAGAATATATATACCTTTGTCACTCAATATAAATCTCACACTATTATGTATTGAATTTAGATTTACTGTATAAAAAACAGATATTATAACCGTCGGCACTTCTATATCATTATTTGGATAAATGCTATCCTGCTGGAAAGATCGGCCATGCTTTAAATATTCAATAGTTTAATGTAAATGTGAGATTTGCCCAATTATTAATTGTTATCAATATTAGCAAAAGCCTTTTTCAAATAATTTACTTTATAAGTTATAATTGTGCATGAATTCAATATTCATAATTTTTCAAACCGAAAAATGTGCTTGAAAACGTTTCATTTTACCATCTTATTTTTACAAATTCACCATCCATATCACACTTTGAAAATGTTGTGTTTGTCCTATGCATCACATCCCTTTAATTAAAATATATATTGTAATTGCCAACAAAATGTAAAAACTTTAAAAGATTTTGATGAGGGTAAAAGTTGCCAATGATTTCAATTTTGACAGAAGTTCAATGAAATTGGATTTTTGTGATAAGTTCATCTGGTTAAAAATTATACTAATTAATTAATTAGCAATTATAGGTTGGTTAAAATTAAAATCTTTGGCTGAATTAAAATGCTGTTAACGTGTGTGTGGTAACTTCACTTTCTCAATTTTGGGACGATAATGATCATAATGATCTAGTGTATTGATAAATCCACTGTCCACCAGAGAAACATCTGACATGCGTTAAAGCTTTGAATAACACTTCAGCGAGGATGAATTCTTCGCAAAGTTAAAATTAAGCGTTGAACGTCCGTCCGGTCCTTGTGACAATTAACAGATATGACAAAGCATTTAAGTTTATGTATCTCCAGCGTATCGGTTGGTTGTAACCAAGTATGGTGTTTGGAGAAAGAAAAACTTGAAATTATGATATAGCTTGTAATGAGTTGAAGATAAGATCTTACAGACTGTAAGCATTTTTATTTTGGTTTTAAGCGTATTGTTTAGTGAAAGTTATGTTTAAGGAGTTAACATGTTTTAAAATATTAATCATTTGATGATGACGAACATTCAATCATCAAAAGTGGAGTAGATTGTACAATAGTTTACATCGTCACCTATGTGTCATCTAGATAATATGTCATCACTTCAGTTTGTTGAGCAGCATCATTGTTGATGATTCATAAGCTAAAAATAATTTTTAAGCGCATATAGTCTTTTTTTAGCCAATAAGCCAAGCAAACTACTTGTAAATTAACTTTGTGTAGAGTGGCACTAGAAGTCACAGAGTGATAATCAATCAAATAATGTGTCATATATATAAACTACGAGAAAGCTTTGTTTTAGAAAGTATTTTCAGTGATTGTTTCATAGTCATTTGTCATTCATGAATTGAAAAAATAAACAAATTCCTATAGATTCTAATGTGTTTGTTGGGAGATATTTTAAGCAAGAAAAACATAAGTAGGTTTGTAAGAACTTATATATTTAGATAAGACATTTAAAAAGTAATAAGTAGGTTTCCAACTTGCAATTTCGAATTTAGCGTTTTTGCGAAGTAAATTGGGATCAAGAAAATGTAGTACTGTGTGTGTTAATCAGATCAATAAATAAACTAGTAGTTTGTCATTTCCATTGTTTAGTTTACCCTTTTGAAATGTAAAGTGTGTAAACTTAAATGTACTTGAGGTATAGAGTAATAACCCGAAATGAAAACGTATCTTGTCGATATATCTAAATATCTATTAAGCAATAGGTTTGTACGTATTTTGGTGGCTATTAATATCACACCATATTCTGTAGAGGATAGGAGGAAATTGCGTGTTGGTTTAAGCAGGTTTTAAAGTTGGGCCTGGGATACTTTAATTTTATTAAACCAAGTTACGTTACAACAGAAAGAAAAGCTACAATATAAAATGTTTTATCAATATAGTTTTAAAACTTGGGTATGAAAACTTTTAAGATTCGCATTTGATGGATTATACTTACATAATGAAAATTGGAAAAATATGTAATAATGATTGATAAATAAATAAAATATTTATGTTCTATTTCTTCTAATTTTAACCCTCACGATTGCATTCAACAACCAAGTTTCGAACTGGCCACTATGAAAAATTTATAATGGAGTTGCTATTTTGTGTATTTCTCTTAAAATCGTAATGACAAGTTTAGGTTTACATGTTTCAATCGCAGCATATTCAAGAATTCAAACCATCATAGGACATGACATGGCTCATGATTTCAATCTGATTTGATTAGAAAACCTATCGTTTTACATCCGTATCTATTCGATAAAATTCTCCCTGAAACCTTTTCATAAAGTAAATGCGTTGAAGCATAGCATGTCGTTATAAATTGTTGAAATGCATCTGCTTGCACGTAATCGAACGAATGTTATACATTTCATCAAATTATACTGTGTAAAACTAAATCAGATAAAATTATGGGCATAACAATAATAATGCTTCCCTCAAGTCCATATATTGTCACAAATATTATGTTTCGTGCATTGACTTTTTATCTCTTTTTCCAGTTGAAGCTTTCAACATTCGTGCAAAGCATTTGCTATTAGTGCAACGACTACTTTTGCAAAATGATTAATATTTGCTTGCCCTCGACCGCAATTTTTCCTTCTAATCACGATCACTAAAATCCAATTCTTGTTCCTCGTTCCTTCTCGCCGACTTCCATTTCGCAAACGCTTCTCGTCATCCCATCCCAGCCGCAATATTGAAATTGGTCTAAAAAATTTACAAAATTGCACTTTTTTGTGCTAAATATTGGATGTTTAAGGAACGTTCATGGTTCATGAACAAAGAAACATCATACTCCGCCTTAAGCAGACAGATCTTGACTGTGCCATGTAATGTGTGCTGCTGTGACAGTGCAGATTGGGTTTTGATAAGGTATAGTGTGCAGTCACACCTTGTGCCTACAGAAGATAAGATAAACCAATCATAAAATTGCATAATAAACTTTAGACACCACTTAAAAACGCAGATAGCACTTTGCCCAAGTAAAGTCTGCAAAAATGTCATTCAATTCGTCATACTATCGCTGTAGCATTGTAGTAAAGTAAAAATAAATGCTACCTTGATCATTGATTTGTGAATTGTTACATGAGCTTTGGATTTACCGTCCATTCCCGTGGACGGAAAGAACCACGGGCACAACTGTCCCAGTTCAGTTTCAATAATCTTGCATGATTCATCATTATGATTAGCCGGCAGTGACGCATTATTGACAGCTATAAAACTTATGCATCTGACAAACTTCAAATTGTGAACAAGTGTTAGTGTAAAAGTTGAATTCGGGGAACAAGCTCTGGGACAAAAATTAATATTTCAGATTATTTCAAATTGTAATTAGCAAATAGCTTTTTAGATTTCACAATGGCCGCAATCAAGGGAAGCTTCGAAATGGTGTCTTCTGACAAGTATGAGGACTTCTTAAAGGCAGTTGGTAAGTTGGAAGTGTCATTTTTACCGATTTATTATCTTGTACTTGTACTAATATGCTAACTGAAAGTAATTGCATTTTAAAAATCTTTAAAGGTGTAAGCGTAATAAATCGTACCCTGGCTGGCAAAGCAAAACCCACCATGACCTGGATTGAAGAGAATGGAAAATGGACGCAGAAAACTAAGACTACACTGAAAAGCTTTGAAATTACGTTCACTCCCGGTGAAGAATTCGACGAGGAGTTGGCTGATGGTCGTAAATGCAAGGTTTGTTGTAAATTGCACAAGTTTTATGTAAAACTCAATCAATTATAATCACAATAGATAACTCATGGCGTATCTGAATTTTCTCTAGTCTGTAATCACAATTGAAGGGAACAAGCTGATCCATAAGCAGAACGCGGGCGAGTATTCGTCTGTTGTAACAAGGGAGTTTAATGGGGATGAAATGACAACCACTTTCAAGGCAGGAGATGTAGTTGCCACCCGAACATTCAAGAGGGTAACATTTTAAAACTATCTTAACAATTTAGGCACAACTTAATCCATGAAACTCAATGTCATTTTCATATTTTCATTTTATTTCTTAGGTTGCATAAGATCCAGCTTATAATGCATTATTCCTCCTCTATGGCATAATGCATGAAAGTTTAATTTATTTAAATTATACCCAAGGATTTCTAATAAAGAAATTTGAATTCATCTTGAGTAAAAGTGGTTTTATTTTATAGTAATTTCACAAGGGACCTCTTCACGACCACCTAGTGCTTTATCATATCTGTAAATAACTGCCCCAAAGACCGGACGTTCAACACTTAATTTTAAAGTTTGCGAAGAATTCATCCTCCCACTTTTGCTAGCTTTAACACATGTCAGATTTTTCTCTGGTGGAATATGGTATTTAATTTATTCGAGGTTATTGTTGTTATCGTCCGTACACAACTCTTTGTCACACAACAGTTTGAGACTCTCCCAAACACAATATTAGTATAACCATATTTTGCTTTTAACAAACTGAATGTATTAAATGAAACTGTAGCTTGTCATAAAGTTTTTAATGAAATCTTCAAAAACTACAAAGAGTGCAAAGTATATGACTAAGAATGTGAGAATTATGTTCAAATGATGTTTAGGAGACACGAAGATTGTATGTTAAATTGTACGACGGAAATTGGTAAAAATGTGCAAGTGGGTGTTCTATCCTCAGCAGATAAAGTCATCGCCTGCCTAAAAATTTAAATTAAACAAATTAGAAAGATACTAGAGTTAGCCCGTTAAAAACTTTAACGGCAATCTAGAATGATCGTGAATATTTTTATATTACCATAGCAGCAGTGTGCAGTAATTGTAAATATCTGTTTAAAAAATTAAGAATTTTATTTATTACTTATTTTCTAAAATGAATTAACTGAGGAGCTAAATGGAGGTTTAGAAATGGGTATCTTTATTAAAGTTTGCGATTTACATCAACTTTAATATCTGACATTGGACTTTAGCGAAATGCTTAAGCTTCTTTCTTAGGATTTTCCGACTTTTCCTTCTTGTCATCACCCAGCTCCTTGGCTTCTTCCTGAGGGTTTTCGGCAGCCGGAGACTTAAGAAAGGCTTCCTCATCATCATCCAGGAGCATAGCTTCAGTAATGCCGTTCATATGCACCTCATCTTGATTTTTCACTTCTTCTTTAGGCTTCTTGTGTTCCGCCCTTTCTTTCTTCAAAGCCATCTGCAGTTCTCGAATCGTTATATTCCTGGTCACTTTCTCCTTTTGGGCTTCTGCTTCCGCCCGTCGTCGCTTTCTTGAGATTGCATCAATGTTGGCGCACTTGCACACACCACAGAATGAGTCCTCACCTTCAATAAAAATATTTGAATAATTAAAATGCGTACAATATGCCGTTGCGTGCATGTTTTTGTATTGATGTTTTGCTAACTTACGATGGATGTAAGCAGCGCACTGTTCACAAACACGCATCGAAGAATTTGCCAAATCCGGAGTAACATGGGCAGATTGAAACCTTAAAGATTTCCCGCAAAGTTTATTCGGGCATCGAGCTAAAGTTAAAATTAATTAAGTAATTTTGTACATTGCCTTTGGGTCGTCATTGCAATTTAAAGTCTCACCCAGCTTTCGAATCCCTTGGTTATAAATCACGACGCCACACTCAGTGCAATATCGATCGGTCAACGGGTTGTACGGCCGACCAAAGGCTTGGCCACTGCATGATCCAGATCCCTGAAATTTCAACAGCATTGTTATAATCATTCAGTATAACTTAGGTGGCTCAAAATCATAGAAAAGCCATAAATGATAACGATTATTTTTTTACCTTAGCCTGGTTCATTGTTGTTTTTATGATGATGTACGATGTAAGATCAGTCAAAAGTGAGTCACAGGTCTGCAGGTAGTTGCGATGGTATGTCGATTGGTGTAGAAAAATCAATTTGGCACCTGAAATTAAAAAATGAACAAAATTTTAAATGATTCACTCACATAGCACTACACCCAAATCTCAATCAATCAAAATTCTCAATAGATGAGGTAAATAATCTCTTTCAAACTTACTAAATCCTTCATGTCTTCCCCGTACTTAATGCCTCCGCTGTTTTCTTCTCTCCAAGGACAACTTGCCAGCATTCCTTAGTCAAATCGGGAATAACGGCAAAATTTGTGCTCTGTGTCCTCCTATCCTGGAAGAAGTAAACGGCCAAGTTAGTTTTTGACGGATTTCACATTTTTTCATCAACACATAAATTTTGAGTGCGTAAATTAATGGAATAGTTATCATTCTTAAGCAAAGTACATACTTTAAAATCCTTCAAAACCCAATCTGGACCCTGAATTCTTTTGTTCCCGTTTAAAATCGCTGATTCGACACTACTCCAACACAGCCGCACAAAAATAAACTAACTTGAGTTTGATGAATTATAAGCCATCGTAGGAAACTACAAAATCTTTATATTTCCAAAGTAATCAACAACTTTTATAACACAATTATCTCATAATGAATTGTACACGAACGCAAGAAAAGAGCGGAATGAAGTATTGCTCTCTTGATGTGCGGAGCAGCCAGTGTGTGTGCGCAGTTGTATAGTGCGCCAGGATCATGGGGTAATGGTATACTCAATGGCATGAAGTGAGAGAAAGAGACGGTCAGTAGGTGGCGCGATGATATGCATTTTGTTTGTTGTGCTGCGTGAGGCTATGTGTAGCTTAAGCATTGCATTCTACAAAGAGAGAGAGAGCGAACGTCCACAACGAACAACAACGTAAGCAGTAAGCAGTCATGAAAAGACTGGATAGAGAAAAAAGTGCACACACACAAACACACACACGTTACATTTCTTACCATTTTAGAGATATTTAATATGCTTATGCATTTCAAGTGTAATTAATTTTTTTTTGCTTGAAAATCAATGTTTTTATTTCCTGCTTAATTGCCAAATATTAAATATTCAACAGGATACTTTCAACACAGATTTATTTTTATTGAGAGAAGATGAGAACATGGTAAACTATGCAAATTACTTTTCATTCATTCAAGAGTTGTTTCAACTTATTACACAACCAAACAGAAAGAGTGATAAAAAAGGTTTGTACGTTTTGATAAACTTTCGAGTTTGTTTAATTAGCAGTACAAAGCTAAATTAGTACGTACTTGAGTCAGTAATTTTTTTAGATTGAGATAGAGAATATTATAGAGAATCCAACAACCAAAATAGACTCAATATTGGCAATATTTTTACTTTTTCTTGAGAAAATTGCTCCACAAAATATATAGCTCTTTAAAAGTTAAATAAGTAGTTTAACCAACTAATCTATTATCATGTATAACCCCTTTGCACATGGCTACAATCTACATATTTCTGGACATTTTAAACCGTATAGCTTCTGCGAAACACGTCACAAGTCACGGTCACCAGCAATAAATATATTTTCAATAGAAAACCTTATACATAATCTTTTAGCCAACAATACAATCCAAACAAATGCAACTGAAACATTCAAATTCAGTGAAAAAACTGACAAATTTAACTACAGGGATATTTATAGGTCATTAGAAAGTCAACTTTACACACTAAATACAAAAATATATTATTATTGAAACTGCTGAGCTATCTACTTGAATAAATGCATCAGGAAATTGTTTGGATGGTAATATTGTATGAAAAGATGTAATACTATTTTACACAATTAGAAAGATTCGCTATCAAGTAGCAATAATATTTTCAGTATTTTTTCTTATTGTTCCGTCTTATTATCAAAAATAGCAGGTTTTTGTCCACCCGCATAATACACTAATGATACAAACTTGGAACACAATTTAAAAAATATATAGAAGTCTTTCATCTTTCAAAATACTTTAAAATGTAAGATAATATAATATACTATTTTACAGAGGGAATACGTAAAAAACAATTAAACAATTATGTTTTACATACAGATAAATTATTATGTTCTTGATGACGTGTTGGTGTTGATGGTGGTAGATTCGCAGAGGGAGTTTGCACAGGGGTCTATTAGTCCATAAGATGGTGGTAGCCATGTTTCGAGATGATAAGCTATGAGATAACCTAAAAGGTGTAAAAAAAATAAAGTACAATTAGTTTACTTTCAAAATTGGTAGAAAATTTGGAATTTTTTGTAAAGTTGGCATTTAAAAAATAATTTACCTTAATAATTTGTTACTCTCCGCATCTTAGTAAACGTAAATGTGCTTCAGCTCATCCCGAACCTCTTGGGGCACCTTGTTAATATTAAACCTATGCTTGTTGGCCTGAATTTGTCTCAACTTTTCCGGAAAGTGGATCAGATTATCAATCCACGCTGTCAATCGATTATGGCTGTTGGAAGCATGTTCCATTGTCAAAAACTGGGGATGATGCAGTTCCATCCTGAGTTCCTCTTCGTAGTGGTGAAAGTGACGCTTCTTTTGTATCATGGTCCACAAGCGTTCAACGGACTGATTGAAGTACTGATCCTGGTTGTCCTCGTCATCATGATCATGATCCATTTCCGGTAATCCTCCGGATTCCGCAGAGGAGTAGTCGTCAGCTTCTTCGGACATTTCTGATGAGCCATGAGAAGACAAGCTACAACTGGACATTGGCTTGGGCATCCGGCGTTTTCCTCCGTGGAGGAAGCTGGAAAACCCAGAGCTTGTTGCAGAGACAAAGGAGCTTCGGGAAGAGCTCGTGGAAATGCTGGACAGTTTTCCACTGCTATTGCCTCTGGTCCTTGACGAGGGTACGGATGAAGACGGGGGTTGACGGAAGGACATGCTGAGCATGTCGTAGAGCTCATCCTCGCTAATGACCTCAAACCCACAAGCCATGGCTAAGTCTTCATCCTCGGCGGAGGGCTCGGCGATGATGTCGTTGTATCCGTTCATGATGATAATTGGTATTACGAAAGGGCGACGCTTGTGCGTATACGATACTGCAAAACCACAAGAAAATAAACTCATTTTAGAATCATTTTCTTTTTTAAAAATTTTAAAAACTTTAATTTGTATACATACCTGTGGTAAAGAATTGGTAGCTCCTCAACTTTCCACTGAAGATGATGAGGAGAATAGGTTGTTTGTTGCGAATATTACTTTTTAAAGCCAGTTTAAACTATTATTTGTAAGGGAAACTATTCCACAAGTAAATCTAATTGGTAATTATTTAATATAATAAATTAGCAGTTTTAAATTGATTTCTAATCTATTTGTAGCCGGTTTCATAAATACTGATGGGGTAACACCGAAATAAAGAGTTTTTATGTGCTTTTGCACATTTTCTAAACTAAATCAAGTTCTTTTGAAAACTATTGAGAGATGAGATGAGATCATTTGAAAGTTTTGTCAGTACGCATTGTTGAATAAAAAAGGGTTATAATGCGTTAACAAAAAAAATCTAGTAAAATAATCAGCAATTGGTTTTGCTGGTTCAATCTTTTAAAGTTCTTATTTTTCTTCTTAAATTTTTAGCACTAAACACAGAAACAAGCGGTGAAGTGACTTTGTCCGTAGGTTAACAACAAATGCACCACAACCGGCTTAAGTCTGGTTGTTATATAATGCACAGCAGCCCAATAAGAAGCTCTTGAAATATAATCCACAAAATCTAATTTGCAAGAAATGCAGATTTACTCAGAGAATAAAACGGACTGCTATGATTTGGCTAACCTCGAGCTTCTGTGCTTATCTGGTTGCGACTGATGACTTGGGGTCCAGAAACAGCCACCTTTTAACTGGAAGCCAAGTACAATTGACAATACAGCGAGTAGTGCAGAACAGGGTGCCAGCCAGAAAGGAGGAGGACAAAGGCATAAAGCAACCAGGGATTTGACATTTTCTCAAGAAATAACATTTAGATGCAGTTTTTACTTGAATTCAGAGACAAAGGCCGAGTCATCATAGTATAACGTGTGGAGTATATAAACGAACACGGTTTTGTCATCCTCGCGTTGTACCTTTATTATCACGAAGATAATACACGGATTGGTTCATGGTTCCATATACTGCAGAAAGCCTGACACACATTAAATCTCGATTTGGTTAGCACTCAACACTCACCACGCATATTATGCATTTAAGAAGAAGCACAGAAATAGGTAAATAATCTTTTACAAGCTTGCATGAGAATAATGGATGGAGAAGGACAGAGATTTTACTAACCTTTTGGAACACTTGTGTGTATCTTTTGCCTTTTTTCTCTCTCTGAAGATTATTACTATTACTACCTATATGGTAACACTCTTACGATTCGTGCAAGTTGGCTATTCGTTGGACACAAGCAAACGTTGACATTAGAAAAAATGTATGAATGTGGTTATTATAGTTTTTATTTTTGAAACGCAGTTATATACTCCAGAAGATTAATGGCACGAAAAATAATGATTGTTTACGAGTAAGGTTATGAAACTTGAGCTGGTTTCTTCCGTTTGGGTTGGAGTAGGTGGAGGCATTAACATTTTCTAATTTATGCGCAGTTGTTAAAAGTTGGTGGATAAAACAGCGTTGAAAAGTGCATTTATTGCAGTAATACAGATCTTGTGGAAGACGTGACTATAATGCTTGCCAGTTGAAATATGGGGATATGTTATACATATTATGTACATGTTATTAACTTAATTAACGTAAAACATCTAATAATTAATTTACAAACGGATATTGTGCGTGTGACATGATCCATTTTCATTTTATGTTTGCTTATTAACGTCCATTCTTTGTGGTTTGGTTTGTTTGTTTCCTCAAATCATAACGTTCTTATCATCATCCTCTCCGTCACCAATAAAACCAACCCAATTGTGGACCACAAAATTAAATTGCAATGCTCTTGACTAGGTTATATTGCCAAAGTGCTTGAATTGGGAATTGGAACATCATGTCCACCAAGCATGCATCATCATTTTCATCATGCTTGCATCAGTAATGTTTGATGTATGGAAAGTTGCACAGTTGCATAAAATACCTATTTCTTTCTTTCTTGGAACAACCTAAGCCTTATTCGTTTACCTGTTATATCCGCATCAAGTCCAAACTCAAAATAAGCAAAATAAGTCATTCTGAAAACAAAAGTAGTTTAATGCTTTGGACGAGCAGCCAATCCCCAGTCAGTTACCTCCCAGTTATTTCTCCAGCCCTAAAAGTCTAGATAAGGCTATATAAGATAATATGAATGAAAAGGGGAGAAACGGTAATGGTATATGCTACATTATTATTGGAGGCTATTTATTATTAGTTATTGTTGTGCAAAGCAGGAAAAGGCAGAGCAACTCAGGGCGAAAAAAGGGCAAAAGTAAAAGATTAAGATTACACGAACAATATGGCTTGTTTTATCACAATTCTCATCATTTTCACTAACGCGTAGTTGTTTTGGTAGTGATATAACTTATAACCAAAATATTAATTTAAGTTATTCTTTCAGGCCAAGAGAAACTAGTGGTTTTGTAACATTTTATATAACAATGCTAACTTCACGTTCCATTTGCGTGCAACAAAGAGAATTGAGAAAAAAGGTCAGCTTTGTTTACACCAAAAATTCATAACATGATCAAGAATCAAGGTTCGTCCTCTGTTGAAAAAATGAACCCTTTTGATAATTGATGCGATGATTGATAACACACAAGCTCAATATTGAATGTTGACTTGTTCAAAAAAGAACGCCAGGATTATTACGCTCAAACGATTCGAAATTAATTTTGCAACAAAAAATCATCTAATCGCAAATGAAGCTGCTATTATTATACCTAATTAGTCAGGTTTTTGTCAAAATGCCAAAATGTTGGAAAATCGGAAGTGAACCAGTTCCAAAATGGTCCAGTGATAAGGAAGAAGCATTACTGATACGATTGTACCAATTCATTGGTTCTTCCTCATCTTTTATTTGCTCACTTTATGAACCCATCTCAAATATAGTTTTCATAATATTTTTGTTGTGATTTCATCAGTTTATCTTAACTGAATTGTCATTTTCATTTACCAATAAAAACCCGAATAGTATGTAATGTGTTTACTATTACAACGTAGATTTCTTGTGGAAAATTATAAATCTGTGTCTAATTTCGTCGTAAACAAATCCGAATCTTTGCTTGTGTAAAGTTCATCGAGCTACCATGTCCTCAGAAAAATGCATAATATGCCTAAACAAGCGTTTTGATAAAAAATTCCATTAAAAAGTCTAAACATAATAAAAAGAATAAAATTCCATTGAGAAAAAATTACATTTTTAAGAGATCAATGGAAAAATTACTATAAAGTTTACAATAAATTATTGATATTATCATTTTTTCCTCAGATACTTTTTGTGTTTTTCTGTTAGTGAATTGTGCGTACTTGTACAATGTACCATTAATGACAAAAAACGCTTCAAAATATTTACTAGCTCTTCTTTTCATTTAATTCATAGATACGTTCTATATAATGAAAATGATAAAAGACTAAACTTGTCATTCACTGTCTGAATCTTCGTCCGATGACATCTGTTCAAACTGAATCGGTCTTACAGACTCAAATTACAATTTATGATTTTTGATACTGTATACTTTGTACTTTTTTATTCAGTTTTATTTTAAAACAAAACATAAGTAAGATGTCCTTTTAGGAATGTCAATATTAAAACATAATTTTTTTTGGACTAGTGACGCATATTCTTTCCGGCTCTGGCCAGTTTTTGAATGAACGCGATTGGACCCTTTGAAAAAGGCACTGTAGTTATCTGCTAATAGCTAATTCTCAAAAAAGGGTGAAATCAAAATAGCAAAATTAAATCGATTGAAAATATTCATAATACATACTACTTGTATGTAATAGCTTCATTTTCATGTGCCTCTAAAGGATGCATACTAGGTTCATAACATTTATATAAGGAACAAAGGCCCAAAAATCCATTTTCGTTTACTAGTCCATCGAGCTATAACGAGTTACACATTGAATTGCATGAAATGCAGAACCTACATTGAATACATGGCCTGACATGTAAGGAGATGACATTAAATGGGAGTAAGCTACAGCAAAGACGCAGTACCCACAGAGTTGTCATTCCATAATTTAGTATTCCCTCCCATTTTACACCAAATTTATCTTATCCCTTTAATGTGCCATGCAAAGCAAAAGGGACAAGTACAAAAGTAAGACAATGACCAAACGTGACTGCATGGATTATCAAAATTCATGTAATCATAACCAAAGGGTATTGCCATTACTTCAACTTGGCATGACTCACTTCTCCAAAAAAAAGACACAAGACTGTAATATGCATGCATGTAATGATATCTTAGGGAGGAATGACTGAGGAACTGAAGAACAATTAAGTTGCATTTTAGGCATATACGTGGGAATGGTTTAGATAGTTGTCTAATACCGTTCCATACAAAACATATACGCGTTTCATAATCATAAATGCAAACCGCATTACACAGGTTCAACATTTTTTTGTCAACAGAACACGCAAGAGTAGAGATTAAGCACAAGTCAACTATGGAGTTGGGAAGTGATTGGAAAATAATGTGGCGCGTCTTTAATTTAGCTTGACGCTATATTTAACCTGAGACTTTCGAAATGATCATGTAAATGCATCAAATTAATACGTAATATATCAATCAGATCTTCAGACATAAAATGAATGTACGATGGTGGTGATTGACACATTCGTTGACTTAAGTCTGTATTACTACGCAAGAAGATTATATGTTGATTTAAATACTTTAGTTAGTAATGTAATCAAATTTAGAGAAAATGAAGCAGGAACAGTTTTTCATTACGTATACCTACTCTAGTGTAAGGAAATGTATAGGCGAGTTAAGCATATATGCCTATAAATGCCAAAAGATTAGATGATTCCCAAAGTAAACGGTGGTCTATCTTCAATGCACCCATCAAGCAAGGATGCCAACTTATTTTAACTCGCTTGCATGGAATATTTTTCATGGTCCACTGTCAACCGCTTCAATCCGCCGGAGTTTTAAGCTAAATCGCATTCAAGCTACCACGGTACAGGGTTCTCCATGAAAAAGCTTTGTTCTGGGAAACAAAATGAATGAAACGCCCAAAAAATGCTTACAAGCAGAATAGAGTTAACAAGTTTATGAAGGAAAACAGTGAATGGAAAGTCTAAAAATAATTTATGTGGCTTACTCAGCATTTTAAAACCCGTTTCACTAGAAGTATCCGAATTCGTCTAGATTAGTTGTGAACGGTGAAGGGAGAAATGTTGCAGAGGAAAACGGGTGGGGTTTGGCGGCTTTGAAAAAAATTACAATTTAAAAAAGGTTTTGTAATTGATTAGATGATTTGAAGAAGAACAATCTGTTTTTCGTGGCAAGTTTCTTAGCAAGTGGCAAGGATGCATTTATTCGTTAACCTTCTTTATAAATTTTTATATGAAAAATAAATAATAATTTAATAAATTCCTCATGAAAAGTAAACTCGACTGTGCATGCATAATACTACTAATGGTACAGTTGTGTTACATAAATGGTGGGTAAAACTATGACTTTTCTGTAATAACTCATAAAGCTATATTACTCCGTCCGTGTCATCGTAATTGATTTCCGTTTCCTCCAAACCGTCCGCCAGTCCAATGTCCTCCTCATCCTGTGCCTCTAATGCACTATTATACGCATCGATAAGTGCTAAATGCTTGGGTGCACAACTCCAAAACTGGTACTTGTACATGTCATCAAAAGCCTCTTCTACGGCCACCACTTGCTCCTTGTACGTTCTGTAGGAGTTGACCAAGCCAGTGAAAACTGGTCCAATAACTTCATCCTTCAAATACCAGTAGAATGGACGGTCAAACACAAATTTTTCTGCGTGAATCTGGTCTCCAACCAAGTCCAAATGTTTGACTGGATCTATTGACTCGTCTGATTCGATGGTGGGTTCTTCCTCGTCGAGACCACTCCGGAAACGACTATTGGATTTCACTTCATTGTCCTTTTCGTCCTTGGCAGGCTTGTCATTCTTGGCATTGCTGGAAGTACTAATGGGTGCGGAGACGGTTTTATCCAGACCTGTGGTTTGAAGGAATTCTTCGTTGTGGTTCAGTTGGGCTCCTGCGCATAATTCCAACAAAATTATTGACAATATATTTATGTCTAGATATCAGACATGCTAGTTGAAGTAGTATGTACCAGTAGCAGAAGCAACCTCGAACTTTTCAGAGTCGAGATAAAAATGGAGTGCTTGAGCAACAGGCTGCAGGAAATGCTTATTGCCATCCCTCCAATTGCACATGGTGTTGTTGACACCCATCTGAAATCAATACGAAGTCCAAAATAAAGCCTTGGATAGAAGCATCATGACTCATTCTGGAATGTAGTCCCATAAACTTACGTAGTACAACTGACTAAAATACTCATTCGAAATGGTAAAATTCCAGGCTGGAAGCTGAACAATTACAGGTTTCAGTTCCATGCCTTCTGTTTTGGTATAGTCCAGAGCTTCTTCCAAGTAGGGAGCCATTGCATTCAAGTCGTGATTTGGAAGAATAAGTACCAATGATTTTCGCTTGTCCTGAGTTATTAAAATGCATGCATAATTAGAAAATGCTTCGAAAGCCAAAAATAAAAACGGGATATTTTTCATAAATGCTTATCTTACTTGGAATGGCAATGATATGATAGTATATTCGGGCAACTTCTTAATCAAAAAGTTTCCAGAGGTAGCCAACATTCTAACTTTGTCCGTGACAAAGAAGCCCTTTCCCACGTCAACAAAGGGAAAGGCAAACTGGTTCTTGTAGTGCATGGTGTTCACAAAGACGCCTTTGGTAAAGCTCCAAATTGATGGGCCATACCATCCTCCTGAAAACCAAAATCATGCACGCATGCATTTTTCCTTTCCCAACTTCATTTTAATGTCATCTAGTGATCAACATCAATAATACCTTTAGGAATAAGCTTGTCATTAATTTTCCCAAAGGTTTGTATCTTAATCCTGGAGTTAATAGTGGGCACCACAAGCTGAGGTTGGCTAAAGTCTTGGAAGAAAACGTGAGTTTTCAAGCTTTTCACTGTGTCCGTTGCATGAAGCGTTTTGTTGCTGGTGTAAATTGTGCTTTGCACGTGGACACTAGGATCCTGGAAAAATTAAAATGATTAATTAGCAATTTCGCTGTAAATTCCATGATTATTTTATAAGAACTCACTTCAATCAAGCTTTCCACCAAATCCCGGTACGAAAATCCAATCGCATTCAACTGCACTCTTAGCGCCTCATCAAACCCATCCCTGGGCACGGGAAATATCCCTTCATTAATCAACGCCAACAAATAGCCAATTCCAAAGGTTGAAGCTGCCGTTACCCCATACGTATTACTATGCTCCAGAAAGATCTCATTGGCCACAATATCTGTACTAAAGCCTCTGTACGAGTTCACAAACTCTTGAGGTACAAACTTTTTAGGGAAAATGGCACTAAATGCCCAGCTTCCTTGCACCAGCACCGTTGACAAGAGCAAGGCAAAGCGAAACTTGAAAATGTTACGCATTTTCAAAGCTTCATAAACAAATTATTTTGTAGGAAGCTGATTTCACCCCGGGTTTAAATCAAAGAGCTTACCACACGCACTAATTTTTATGTAAGCGTGTATTACAAATTAAATTCTGTTCACAAAAAATGAACAGAACAAAAAATGTTTTCTCCTGCCAATTATTATTCAAGCAAATTAGTGATCCTTCCTAGTCGACTGCCTTAACCAAATTACTAAAAACAAGCAGAGAGCACTGCTTAAAGCTGACCACTACAGAAAACGTACATTATTTTAAGGTTTAAGATGAAAGTATCTTCTCAAGTTTCCTTTTTCCGTTTCTCACTTGCACAGTTTGTAGTTTGTACAATATTGCATGCATAGACAAAAGAGATGCATTTAAAACTTTTAAAAGCTCTGAGAGAATGATTATATGATGATGACCATTTTGAACAGTGAGAATGCAACAACCTTGCTCTTCCTTTTCATTCATAGTTGATTTTAAAATTAAAACATTCCTTGTAGACAGCTCGTGTAGAAAGTAATAATTTATTTTAAAGTAACGGGTTAGTGTCAACAAGTGCTTGTTTTTGAACATCCACTTCATCTCTCTCTCTTGCTCTTGAGAAGAGTACGACACGAACAGAGCACTTTGCAGCGATTTGCATGAATAATAATATGCCCATTTTTGAAATGGCAAAAGCGTCGTTTGTAAATGTAAAGAAAGATGCGCTCAGCGTTCATGTACAATATTTATTCCTCCTTTCAGCAACAAGCACCTTCGGGCTACGCTGCTAATGTAAAAAAATGCGTACGCGCTGTATTTTGTATTTTCCTGAGCTCATTAATCACACAGAGATCACAATTTACCAAGTTGGTCTTTATCTTGATATTATTATTGCGTACCTGCTGCTGCGAAAAACGGTTCGTTCTCACTTTGTACTCGTATCCATTTTGTATGCCAATGCCCAGTGATGATGATTTAAATTAAAGCAAAATGCTTTTTGAAAAAAACCTGTTTTACACACTTGTCGAGTGTGATTTGATGATAGTGTAATATGGTTTGTTTGTTTCAAGTACCATATTTGCATTGCCAATTTTTAAATTGTCGTGATTGTCGTGAGCCGCGTCTTTTTAGCAGTGCGCGAACACACACAATGCAAATGCACACTCTGCTGCAAATTTTTTAAGATCAAAATTGATCAGCTAAAGTCATGATGATGGGGAAACTTTTAAAAGGTTTTTTAAAATCAGCCGATTTGCTCCTTGCGGTTTGATGTGTTCTTGAAGTGTGAATATCTATATAGCTAAAAGGTAGAAAACTTGAATGGTTCGAAGCAAGTCAATGAAGACGACTTTTACGGCAGACGACATTTAAGACATTGTGATGATGTGAAGAAAAGGTCATTCAATTCTAATTTATTCTTGGCAAATTGCAGCAGCAACAGTGAAGTAATCTTATGGGTTACATGACTTGTGGGTTAATTTCCGGGGAAAATTGCATTTCTTTGAAAAATGCTATATTTCTGAATAAAAAGTAAAACTGAATGAATGCAGAGAACGTACTATATTTTCCATTTTTGCAACTCTTAAATTTTAATTTTATCGGGTACAAAGCTGCAAAATTTTGCAATTATTCATGCCACGTTGGAGTGTCAGTTGAATCAGCAATCCTAATTGTGTCAAGCCAATTGTAGTTATATAAAATCTATGAAGTAGTAATAGCCATTTTGTGCAAACGAAATACAAAATGCCGTCAAAACTCTCAATTTTGAATTCAAACTTTTTTGTCTAAATCTATCCCAAACTTTTGTTGTGTCTGGCTTTATTTCCTCTCTGAGAGTAAAAGTTGATTCTAATGTCAAGTACTTTTACTTTACTTTAAGCCACAAAAAATAACTGGTTTCCTGTGAGCATAATACAATGAGCACCAAATGCACACTTCAATGTGTTGAAACTTCAATAATACATTATTACTCGACTATAATTAAGCATTTAGGTACTCAATATGATTATACACACAAACACAGCATGATTATATGATTATCAGAGATGAAAATGAATGAAACTGAAAACAAGACTAGTTAAAAATCATTTTTGGCAGTGGTCCATCAAACACATAATGTTTATCATATGCAAATGAGTTGACTAACGTGAGAGCATAGAGATAATGATTATATTGATTGGAGTTGATGAATGAACTGTGTGCATAATAAAAAAGTATAAAAAACTTTCTAGTAAAGTGTAGTAACACACAGTCTATTATTGGGATGCACTTTGCATTTTAGAAAAAATGGTGATGATGATGCTGAAAGGGAAGTGTATTTTAATAGCTTGTCTGATGATGAAGATGAAGCCAGTTTGTTCGGTAACATGTCAAAGCCTTTTTTATTCTTAAAAGCTTGTAATTAACTTCAAGGCAAAAAGGTTATCATTTTTGAAATACTTGTAATTACATACTTGCAATAAAAGAATAAAAGAAATTCATTTTGAGTGCGCACCAGATACAAATAGGTTTGCACACAAAAAAACAAATACGCTGTTTTACATAAATATAATTTGAAAACATAGTAATTTGATAAATGCTAATTTGTTAAAGAATTAAAGTGGGTCAGTAAACATAAAATGCTTGCATTTGTCTTTTTAAATCTTCATCCGGATAATAAATACTTGATTCTAAATTTGGTGGTGGCTTCCTTTCAGAAGAGATTTTGCGAATTTTCTCGGGAATACTAGTAATCAAGTCGGAAATCCAGTAGTGGTTTTCATGACTAGGTTTTCCTACGCGGAATGTGGAATAGCTGCCGTTGGAAAGGTTTCTACTTTTTATGAAATCTTCATCGTCACTGGTGAATTGGCTACTGACCTAATATAGAAGATGAAAAAATTAACATTAAAAATTACCGATTGTTTGGAATGGATTCAATAAAGTTGTAAAAATCTCTACCTCCGTTCCCGACGGATCCGTCACTTTAAAAGCACTCTGGAAATTTGAAAATGACCAGCGACGAAATCGCTCTGCGGAGCTACTATATTTAAAACTATTTGTGGGACTTGAGCTGGGATATTCGGAAAGGGGATCTATTCCAAAGTCAATATCCGGTTCCACAGGAGCATACTTGCTAGTATTTCTACTTTCCACTTGCCAAGGACGCACTAAAATGCAGGGTATTGTATTTTCCAAACTGGGACTCCGAGACATTGGCACTGGCACTGGAAGGGAGGTGGGGGAAACGGGAGAAATTATCCCAAAAGCGTAGTCATTTTGAAGAGAAATTTTGCGAACTCTGTGGCTGTTCGCGGTGTTGGAACGATCACGTCGATACATAATTCACTTTTTTCACAAAATCAACGCTTTCAAATAATTTTTCAATGTTTTTGTGACTTTGAGTTGTGTAGATGCGTTACTGGAAGGCTACAAGGCTGATTTCTTATCAGATTGAATGATTAGGTGTTGTCGTTTAGTTGTTTTTCTTCAACTGTGTTAACTTGGTCCTCCTTTTATTCATTCTGGCCTTCCAGCCTCCGCGTGATTAGATTAGTCATTTAGCATTGCATTTTAGGGGAGGGGTTAAAAGGTGGGTATGGACTCATGAACTGTACAGTGTGCATAATAATTTTATGAGACATCAATTGTCCCCATAAGAGATCACACGCTTGTTATCATGTTATTCGAATTTTACAGAAGGATCACGATACATGAAGATGATTGTGTGTCGTTTCTTGAGGTTAGAAAAGAATGGATTTATCTGGGATCGTGTAACGGATAATTGGCACAAGCTTATTTGTTGGGGTTCAGGTTGGAAGTTTTAATGAACATTTTATTACCTTAATCCTTCAAAACATCTGCAGATTAAGACAATGCATTTATATGCCGGTGTCATTCTAACAAGATTACTATTAACTCTAGATACTGTAGATAATATGTAAAGCTAGAAATACAATATCAAAGATCAAAGACAGGGTAAAAGACAGTGCTCGGACTTTGATCGTATTTTTATGAATTGGTATATCTGGATGATGAAAGTAGCAAATGAAAAACGTATTTTCAACCTTCAACTTTCGGATTAACTGTTTAATTGCTCCAGTTTACGTTTTACTGGTTGGCGGATTTTTTTCTGTGACCGACAGCCAAGCAAATAAGGGATTGAAGTAACTGACGATACAGTTATTTGCTAACGTCAGAATAAAACCTATGGACCAAAATGGGTCAAGTTTTATGCTCCCAAGAAACGTTAACGCAACTGTACATGGGACATGCAGTTTCGTACGGAATTCCACAGTAATTTGTGCTCATCGACTAGCTTACGCTATGTTATTCTTATGTTCGTTATTCTCGTTCAAATAAAAGCAAGTTAAACAACAAAAGATTAATGATGCCTAAACTTTTGGGAAAAACAAACCTAATCCTAATTCTAAAATCATAATTGATCCAAGATCCAACGCTCTTCTAGTTTGCACGCGTGTATATTTTTATGATTGATGATTAAAGAACAGCATTTAAAATAAGACTTAACAGCATGCATTTTTAATCTGGGAATAACTTTATTGTTATGTCTTTATGCGAAAGTAGCAATTATTTATTTTCATTACAGGTATTCTATAGCACGTGAAAAACATTTGGAAAGAAGCATTTCTACACGGCAATTAGAGTGGCAGAATAAATACGTAACAAATCATTTCGAGGAAAATGATTAGCAAAAATTTAAAATGGATTATCATTGATCATGTGATGAATAGCTAGTAGGTAGGTAATCTTGCTACAAAATCAGGAATACTAGTGGAAAGTTTTAGTCTAATTCTGTCTCTCCAATTTACCGTTAGGCCCAAAAATAAACTCGGTGGCAGAGGCAGACTTGACATTGTCATTAGAAAGCTTGAGCTTGATAATGACTTTTATAAATATATAGTTTGTTATAATAATATGGAAGTGCCAAGCTGGTGCCAGTATTATAATTGCACAGCCTTATCCCTTCTGGTGCTATTTTTGTCGCCCAACAACTTTCTATCAAACTGCTTATCAGATAAGCTTTCGCAGATTTTAGTGTTTTCCCAATGGCGCATGCATAATAATATGGCGTCTGTCTGATTGATTGCCAATTGTACATTATTGTATGACATTGCTTGGAGCGGGACTTCCTACAAAATAACAAAATGTATGGTAGTGGCTCCAGTATGGCACTCGGCAAGGCAAATAAGTTGATGAACTTTTCGCTACATTCACAGATCACATTCTATTTTTTTGTACCACCTTTTTATTATTAAAAAAACTTTAATCGTTTTTGGAGCCGTCTGAGGCGAGACTAAAAATGGAACTTGTTGCAATGTTGATCCTTGATTGAATTTAAAATAGCAATGATATTAGCTGTGAACTTTGTGCATATTTGCTAAAATTAGTTTTTAGAGCAGAAGGACGCCTGTGGTTTGGACTAGGGCTGCCTAAAAATAGTTATGCGTCTTTGCGTCTTTGCGTCTAAAAGTTTGAGTCCGTATTCGTGTATCTTACGTTTAAGATCATTTGTAAAACTTTAGTGCAGCATAATTACTTCAGTGTAAAAAGTGAGCATTTTGCAATATAGATTGATCGGATCTACTTGTGGTTAGCAGAGTGCAATAAGTGGAAACTAATTATTAATGAAAGGGAAGTTATGTATTCAGCAAAATTTTCATTAAATTCATATTATTACTTTATTTATTACATACTGCTTCCATTTTACTTTATTATTCATTGTAAAAATAGTACCTATATATTAATTACTTACATTAAAATCTTCCGCGTATTTACATTTTACACACTTATTCTATTGGTTGAGTCATTTTCCTATATAAAATTAAAATATTGCGATATCTACTTACAATTATAATATTTCATCTTACATTTTAGCAAATAAGTATTTTAGTATTTACAAATACATACAAACGTGATATTATATTGTTTATGAATTCTGAGTATACTGTGAGATCCAGTCTATAAACATATTTGTAAAGGGTTTCAATTACAAAACTGAAAATGTACAAAAGAAATCAAACAGTTTATCGAAATCGGAGAATTAAGTAAATAAGCTTGTGTAAGCGTTCATGACTCATAATATCACACTGAGAGCAAGGCTAATAGATTATAACATCAATCTTGTTTAAAAATTGAATAAAATGCTTAAATTCTATTTTAATTCAGTTATCACACATAAATATGAATGTGCCTAAGCTTATCACAAATCTCAATAGGAATCTCATCTAGCCACGCATGCCTATCCATCTCCTCGGCTTGATGCTGCAGGTCATTGTTGTCCTGAATGTGAAACACCTTTTTAAACCAACTTGGCAAACTTTTCACCAAATTGCATAGTGGTCCCTCATCATTATCATCCGTGGCTGTAGAGCTTACCGTGCTGCCCGTGGGGGATATTTTACGGCGTCTTGTGGCATTTACTAAACTAATATTTCTGGAGGATGTAATTGGATGATTTTGTGAGACAGTGCCCTGCTCTAGAAGCTCGTCGTCCTCCTTAAGAAACAAGTGGTGGAAAAGGGAGCGATACTCCGGAAGCACCCATTCCTCTACCTCCTCAGGGGCGAAAAAATCTCGGTCGCGGTGGTCGCTGTGCTTTCCCTGGTGAAAGCCTCGGCTGCGGCGAACACTTCGTTGGGGAAAGTCGTCCACCTCGACAAGGTTGGGTGCGTTTGCCTCACAAACGGAAAGCTTGCGGGAACGGTTCTTGCCAAAATTCATTCTCTGGAAATGTTCAGAAAAATATTAGATTAGCTTTCTTCACTTTCTAAAAAATAATATTTGGTGAAATATTTCGATTGAAACTAAATGCTACCTTTTGCGTTTTATAGTGCTAGTAGTTCCAATCGGAGATAAAAAATACAAAAAACTTGAAAAAGTACTCGGTCTAAAATCCAGCAGTGGTCAACCTTGCAACAGCCTTGCTTTTAAACTGACCGTTACACTTAAATAACTTAAATCTTATAAACTATCGGGAAATTAAAAACGTCTGTAGAAAATAATGTCACGTTGCAAAACTTTACTTGGCACAATTTTTCCGGTTCCTGAATCACACTATGCCAGATTGATAGACTTGTCCTTGAATAATTAATTACTTTGCAATTGGCACATATATTTATGTATAAAGTGCATCTGTGCGTTTTAACGAAAAACTCGGGATTATCAATTATTACAATGTAGAATAGTCTGTTAAGTGGATATAAAGTTTTTGCACGATATTATCATGTAGGGCAGAGTTGGTGCTCTCTCAGCGCATTACCACTCTTCCTGGTAGATTTCCTTCCACTAATGCCGTCCCCACTTTGAGCACACGCTTTTAACTGTAATTTTAAAGAAACTGGTCTGGCATGGCCCATGTCTCAGCGTTTAAGTTCTGAGTAGAAATGTAGATCATTCATGCATGGAAAACCCAAGAACAACTTAACAACTTGCATAAAAATATACATTTAGGTATATTCTATTCAACCTGGCTTAATATTCTTGAGCTGACTCAGTTTGGGACAAGACATCTCTAGAGTAGAAACTTATTATTGTTAAAAATGCATAATGAGGTACCAGGCAAAATGATAATCCATAAACGTTACATGGACCACGTACAATACAACACAAAACATACTACGATTCTTCTTGAATATTTTTTTCTATTTATTTAAGTGGTTTATCTTCTGCCACCAGAGAGCATTTACACTTATAATGGTTATCGGACGATAATAATGAAAAGGACTTTGGTAGTTTAGTGTTTTTATTTTAAGCTATCACGTACTATATATGGTACCAGCAATCTTGTCAACTGTATAACTAATCATTATTAAGTTGCAGACAGAGAGATTTCCACATGATAAAAGTTTTTCTTCCCATCTTCAATTCTGATGATGATCCTCACGTACTTTATAATCCAAAGTTTGCTACTGGTCAATAATACAACAAGTCAAGATGAAAGCATGTACATATAAGCACTTGATCATAACTTATTTGAATGATAAGCAGCATGTTTAAGGCGCAATTAAATTGTATGTTTTGTTCTCACCTTAACAAAAATCAAAAGAGGACTCAATCGATTATACTCTCAGAAATCAATTGGATATCATATCTGGTAGTTGCATGCGTTAATGTTGACATTGACAGATTAAAGCACAGGCTTAAAGTTCTTCTGATGCTCTGCGTAGTAAACATTTTTATTTTTGGTTTTGTAGAAATAAACTTGATGAAGGACTGGTGGTTATCGACATAAACATTTTGTAATTAACTCTACCCTGATTAATGTCAATTTTAAGGAAGATTTTTTTTCGAATGTTTTCATTCTAGAACTTTAATGGCAGGGGCAGCTTGTATGATGATTATATGATGACATGACATGACTAACAGTAATATTCCAAGAAGTGACAGCCTGCGACTGCGACTTGTCACAGGAAATCCGACGCCAGTGTAATACTCTCATTACCTAACATTTCATCATTATCATACAGACTACGTGTGCGTCTTTTGTGATTATGTTTTTTGCTAATCATGTCACATGTATTAATTTGGCAGGATAATTTAAACTAATATCTGTAGACGGCAGAAGACCCAGGACGCGACGGCTTGCCGCGTGGGATGCTATCGTAATTTATTTTGTCTCGGGGAAATCAATACATAGTCATTTAATTTTTTGCCAATGCTATTATGAATTATTGACGTAAACAGCACTTATACACTTACAGAATCTTTCCGTAACGAGAACCCATATTGGAATCAAAAAGTTTTTAATAGCGCATTGTGAAAACGTAATTCAAAAACACTAGGAAACTATTACGTCTGCTAGTTCTTAGGAGTTTGTTCTATTTTCGTCATTTCATGCTAATTTCTTGTCAATCATTCTATTTCTAGGAAGTATGATTGGATTAAGGCTATTCTTTGTTCCAGGCTGTTATATCAGCTTTAGTACGTTAATTCATAAAAAGTCGGCTTATGAAACACTTGTGACATGTTGCTGCTTGCAAAAATATGATGCTAGCGGGCTAGCGTGATGCTGGACTGATAAAAGGCTGAAAGGAAAAAACATACTTGTGTGTTTTTAAATAATTTAAAAATATTTTCGGTTTGAAAAACACGAGCATGTCAGGACATAAAAAAACTAGCAAGGCATGTTATTCAACGTGATCCAATTTTATAACCATGTTATGTTTGTTGTGTTGATTGTTAAGCAACTAATATTTTTATTCATTTTGTAGTTTTGCCATTTTTATCCCCTTTTGGAATCTATCATAAGATTTGCTAATACATATTTTTGCTTAAAATACAACTAGGGCGAAGATCAACTTGTTTTCTTCATTTTCAGTCTCAGTACAGCAGTTTGCCTCGAGTTGTTTTATGCTCCGAAAATAGATTGATAAATCATTAAAAGGTTGACACAGTCCTATTTTTAGAAAAACCAACTTTTTCCGGTTTTTGAATGTTTCATGAACAATTATATTCTAGTAAGCAAGGATTGTCCTTCTGTGAAAGGCAATCCACTTAAAATAAATATGAAAAATAAAGTAGCATGACTGGTTTGACACTTGAATTTAGAGTAAATATCATCATCAGTTTATGAAAAATATGTATACGTAAAAGTAGTAAAGAGTTTGCCCCCTACGCACGCATTAAGTCATTTCGCTTGATTTTAATTCAATTTCCAAAAAAATAATTAAGGAAAACTACGACATGCTTGATTGACCCACAAGTATAAAAAATAAAATTGGTCATAATAAATTATATCGTCTGAATACACCTATTAGTTTGCGTACAGTTTTTGAGTTTGGGTCACTTACACTGTACACAACAAGTTAATACTCTTAATCATTTGGCGCCGGCGACATTGCTGGTAATTAAAAATGAATTGAATGAACAACTTTTTTACGCAATATAGATAAAAACAAGCTGTGTTCTTGTCGGTGGAGCATTAAAAACGTTAAAAAACAAAGTTCATTTCCAATCTCAAGAATATCGCAGTACAAACAAGTTCCGAGCTTTTGACTTTTAGGAGCTTACAGTAGTACCATTTTACTTTGAAAATGCAAAATAACTTGTAAGAGTTTTGGTCGTACGTACAAAAATTATCGTGTGACCACTACCACCATCCCACATAAAGGTCACAGTAAATAAATTACAAAAATTATGAGTATCAATCATCCAACGTTTTGTTAAAGTAATTTGTAAATTAATGTAACAATGATTCCAAGTGTAACATGGAAAAAAGGAGTCAAACCTTAATGATTAATTTGGCGTCTTGGTGGCCACTGGGTGTGATATGGACAATCAGCTTTACTCTGCGTAATTGGCTTATTGGCCCCAATTTATGAACTTTGGTTGATCAATATGATCAGTGTAGCGAAACGAAAATGTCACTGAAATCTTTATGCTTTTCTTGCAGTCTGTAAAAATTGAACTGAATGAAAATTCTGGAGGATTCATTCATGAATGCATACATCGATCTTCTGAAACGCACACAAGAAAACTTTGGGTCATTTTATGCCTAAGAAATGCATTTATAAAATCAATCATCGAAGATTGCTATATTTATGTAAATTAGTTCCATCGTTTTTTATTTTGACTATGTCTAGTGCGTATTGGTAATAGGTATCATCGAGTTATACGCTGATCACCAACCGCATTTACCAAAGTTAAAAACTTAAGAAGCGAAATACTAAATACTACGCAGAATAAACTACTCTTTGTGTATTTTGCTGTAGTTTAATAAAGATGATAGCGGCCTTGGTTAAACAAGGCTCTAGTGTACTCTCAGTTGTCAGTAGACAGCTATGACGCACTTTATATTTTCCTTTCACATCACATATTGTGCATCTAGAGATAAAGTTATACTACGTCAAAATCAAAGTCTATCAAGTTTGGTGTTTTACTTGAATGCATCATGCATCGTATGATTTGTAGCAAGATAGACTGTTCAAATGATAGGAATGATATCTTCGTGAGAAAATACTCAAACAATTATTTTGACAATCCGACAAGAACAAGTTATGCATTTTACTGCTCTGGTACTAACCTGCCATGTTTCATTGTAAATCAACCGCTTTTATTTGGAACGCACAAGTTGAAATCATGAATTAGCCGTGTACAGCAAGGTGATACATATGAGTATATAATTTTCAAATGAATACCGGAAACCATCAGCAAAAAATATCGTCTATTACATCATAACGAACGAGTTTTATTTGTCTGAACGTTGTTTTGTTATTTGAATAAACAAAAAATGTAAGCTTATATCTTGTAATCTTATCCAACACAAGTTGGGTTTTCCAACGACAATGCAAACTGTTACATTTGTCGAGTAATAAAGGTAAAATGCATAGTAAATTTGCAAAACAAGAAAACACTTCAGGTTTTTCAAATTGCTAACAAAAAATATTTACACTAATGGTTATACATATATATTATCTATTATATATATAAATTCAATCTACAATCTACTATTTAGCTATGCATCTATATAAAATGTATATAAAACTATATAAATATCGAAAGTACAAACTAGATCGAGAAAAGGCACGTTCTTTTTCTTTAATTTGGAGCAACACACCTAACTAGAACTCTAAACCTACATATACAGTTTTTTAATACGTATAAAATATTGAGTATGAATTGTTGACCGTTGTTTAATTATTAGTTTAATTAAATTGCATTTCATTAAAATTCGTACTTGGGTTTTAACACGTCAAAACGCTTGGGAAGTAAATTAATTAAGTAGACAATGTTGGTTCGGTATTAAATTATTATAAAAACGCACAAAATATGATTTGTAAATTGGTTAAGTTACTTGAAGGCTGTCTTATGTACAATAATACAAAAGATTGGAATAGTTTATGTATTTCGTGGTACATTTTTTCATATTCTATTAAATACTCGAAAAAGAGACTCAGTTTTGTAATATCACCAAGTTCGATGTATATTATAGCTACTTCTCGTTTTTACGTAACATAATACCGTAATTTATTGCGTAGTTCATTTTAGCTCAGTTTAAGCCCACCTTCCACCCAAAAGGAGGGACGGGAAAGCATGGATTCCCACAGAGGGTTGTCATATTCAAGTCGTACGCTGCCGATAAGGTCATGGCTTGCAAGCAAATCATGATTCCATATGGTGATTTCAATTCCATCGTCATCCACGTCCTCAAACAACAGGGTTTGATTCCAGACTGGATTGAAATTTCTTCGGCTATAGAAAAAAAACAGATTAAAACTATGCATTATGAAAATTAAAACAATTTGGAAAGTAAATCAGAAACTTTCTCCTTTTGAATTGGTTTTACTTACCAAATGGATGTCTTCTGTTTTCTCGTTTTGTCGGAAAGCAAAGCACTGTTGAGGAAAAATGTAAAGTTTTACAAAATATTTTGACTTTTATGCAACTAGCAAGGAATTTGACAGTCAGTAATGTTACACACTCAGCAATTAAAACCTTGTACAAAACACAGTATTATCTTTTCAAACAAACTATTAATACACACACGGAGCACACAGTCAAAATGCTTTCCCATCAATGTTACGATTGAATCGTGCTTAATTGTTAAAGAAAAATTAAGCTTAACTTTTTACATAAAATGATATTACGAATCCGGCATGCAAACACACTACAAAGCTATGTATAAAAATGCAATTATTACATCTAGTTCAGTATTGCTCCTTGCAAGGAGCTACAAAACATTAAAAGCCATAAGCCACCCAACACCCAAAAAAGAAAGGAAACAAAAGAAAAGAGGAAGAAGACAGACTTTTTTTGCTTCTGCAATACTTACCAAAACCGAGAGCTAAAATATTTTTTTGAAAATAATGTACAGGTGCCAGACTACAAACTATAATGAGTTTATAGTCGCAGCTGAATGAAGCTACAAGGTCTATACAGAGAAAGGAAGAAAAAATAATAAAAAATGTATATAACATTTAAATAAATCTTCCACCAGTTTGCTTGGTCGCTTTTTATCCGTTTATCCGTCTCCCAAATAAACAAGAATAACTTTCTACAACGAATAATTTACACGAAGTTGATTGATGACGCTAATAAGTCATCAACATTAATACATAAAAAAGTACGTGCACGCATATAAATACTCTTGATTTTTTGTGAAAATTATGGCGTCTGAATATTTTACGATTGCCCGTGTCAGAAAACAAGCAGTAATAATACTTACCATTTAACAAAGGTTGACGGACTTCCATTTTTCACTGGAACAAGATTTTTCGCCTCTTTCACCAGTACAGACAAGTTGCCTGTGCTGTCAGTCTTTGGTGTCCACTTTAATGCTATTACAACATCCCCTTTTGGCATATCTTCCATTTGACCAGACTGAAAATAAAACAAAACGATTAAACGATTTTACATTAAAACGATTAAAATATTGAAATTTTAAAAATAAACTAAAGGTAGCATTTTTGCAGTGCTTACCATTTCTTGAAGATCCCACCAACCGGGATTAGGATCGTCAAATACCCTATCCTTCAGCGGAACAAGAATTTCACCGAGGAACTCATTCTTTCCAAACATATCGCTATGCCATACACTAAGCCATAACGTTCTTTTCTGAAGGTCTGACAAGGTAAGGGGAAACTGCGACATAAACATAAAACAATAGAATTTTGACCTTGCAAAATGGCAATTCGTGAAAAAACACGCAAATAAATTACTTTGAGAATTTCGTCGAACAAGGGGTTCAAGGTATTCTTCTTGGTTTTCGTTTTTCTTTTTCCAGCTTTGGACTTATCTGGAAGCAGATAAGCTTTCACATATCTACAGAAAAGGAGGATACAAATTATTTTCCTTTCAAAAAGTTTTTTTTTTTAAATTTACTTATTTGTAAACTTACGGATCTGATCGGTTGCGTTTGGAATCGGCAGCAGCAAGATCGCGACATCCTACTACCTTGACTTCTAAGCAAGCACATTTGTAGTTGTACTGTAGACCAAATTCTACTTGACCCTTAACACTAATGACTGGTTTCACATCATGAACAATACTTCCCATAGAATCACTTCGGTTCTGTGAAAGTTTAAAAATTGCATTTATAACTGAGCTTCCATTCTATCCTAAATAAACTATTCCAGCTTTAAGTTTTAACTTACTTTAAGAACGGCAGGATCCTGCGTTAAGACCGGTGTGGACTGACTCAAAATGCCAGGACTAGCTTTCTCCTCAGTGTCAATCCGTTTTGACTTCATGCTAGGTTGAAAACCGGGTGGTCTGTAGCGTGCACTTTTTACCGGTCCACTGATACCCGTTGCAGGATAAATCTCATTTCCAGGTTGATGCACAGACTGTTGCTGTTGGTCATTTTTACCCCCAGCCATGACCAAACTGTGAGCCCTGGATATTGCTGGATTATTTGGTTGATTTAGCCTTGGTAAGCTATTACACAGGTTTGTCATTCGTGGCAAAGAACTAGTAATTTCCTCCTCCTCTTTATTTTCTTCAATGGGCTGGCTAGTGGTAAGATGGTGAAGTGACGAGGAACGGAGCATTGACTTGTCTTGTCCATAATCCGAACTGGAAATGGAGTCTGTGGAACCCACACTCTGCCTTTTGGCGGCCAGTGCGGATTCAAAAGAGCCCTTCCAGGAAAATCGGTCTTCATTCAGATCCGAACTGACACTGGGGGCACATTTTAAGGTGGCATTGTCATCATCCTTGTCCTCGTCAACATTCCCCTCATCCTTCATCCACATATTGAGCCTATTTCCAATGTGATGCATAACTTTGGCTAGAAGGGCAGGACTGCTTTTTGGACTTGCTCCTGGAGCTATCGTACCATCTTGCTGGAGTTGCATTGTTGAATGTAAATTTTCCAACAAGTTGGGATCGTCAATGTCCAACTCGCCAAGATCCCCGAGATCGTCCAAGTCCACTGGAGTGCTTCCAGCAGAGTTAACCACTTTAATGAACTTGTACACGTCATCCACGTCACTTTCCTCGGAGCTCAGGTACTCCACAATGTTTTTCAAATTGTCCGTTTTCATTAGTCGGATAAGCTCGTTTTCCAAGTAGACCAGTTGCTTGTCCTTGCTACTGTTTCCGCTTGACGCGTCGGTAGCCCGAGATTGCCCACTGGCATTATTAGCAGCAGCGTCTGTTTTGGATTTTATCAGATTTTTGATAAGCTGTCGCAATTTGGACATCATAATGTTCACTTCCTCATCCGAACTCCATTGGAAGCTATTACTGCGGTTTACTTTGATTGTGGGCTTTTCATTCTTTTCAGTGGGACTGGTTTTCTTTGAGCTTGACTCAGAATCCCCCAAGTCTTCCAAGCTTTTACTGTTGTTACTTGTTGAACTGCTGGGATTTGCGTCACTCTCCGCCTTATCGGTAAGTGTACCCGTAGAACCCTGATTCATCCCTGAGCCCCCACTGCCATTATCAAGACTGCCTTCACTACCCGACTTTTTCGTTTTTCTTGACTTTTTAATCGTGTCAAACCCATCTTGTCCAAAAACTAGGCTATCCTCCTCGTCAGAAATTTTGTCACCAAATTCCTCCTCAAAATCTGCGGAGCGTCTGTGATGCTTCAGAACTTTCTTCCGCTTTTCCAACACACTGTTATCCGAGTCGGACTCAGAGCCTACAGAATCTGAATCTGCATTTTGGGTCATCATTGTACTACTCAAGGTATTCATTACAGCTTGGGGTCCTCCCAAATTATAAAAATACTTTTCCAAGCGAGTACTCGCCAATTCTGCAGGATCCAAAAGACCCTCTTGATGACCTCCCCGATGGTCAAATTCATCCTCTTGCAGACTAAAGCTGGACTCGCTAAATGTGTCGGAAAACTCGGATTCTTCGTTGGGCAGGCTATTTTTGGACGCAGAGTTGCTATCCGTGTAAATTCCAAAGTTAAAGTATCTCTCTAGCTCATTAGCATTGCTATCGGACTGACTCAGCGAAGTATTTTTCTGACTTCCGCCCAGCCCACTGGTCGAAGGCTGGTAAAAGTTGCCACTATTTTCAGCCTCACTATCTTCACAACTCTCCTCCACAATCGTATGCAGAGTCAAGTCCAGTGGAGGCGGCTTTTTAATCGCTTCTTCAAAGCTAGTGTCATCCTCATCTTCAAACAGAATCTCCTCCACCCAACTATCCTCATCCGAGGTTACATCAAAGTTGTCACAATTTCCTGCCGGACTAGGTGACTCCACTTGGGGTTCTGGTGTGGCGTCCCTATCCGACTTGTCCGCTCCATCGGGTGAACTCCTGGACGGAATCTGATTCAGTACGTTTTGCAATATCTTCTCCTTGCTGATTGTTCCCCGTGGAATGGATTTGGCATGCTTTTTCGTTTTCCCACCGGTATGATCCCCTCCTCCTCCTGTTCCTCCACCACCTCCATTATCGCCTCCTCCCCCTTCCTCCATCTTCTTTTCTTTTGCATTCGGAACAAGCCCAACAGCCAGTTCAGTGTCAACACCCACCTTTGCTATTTTATCTGGATCAGGCACCTCTTGCTCCTGTCCCTCAGGACTTTCCCTTCGATGATGAATGCTCTTAGTGGCCGATGAATTCTGTACGTATAATCTATTACCATTAACTAACTTCTTGTCCGGATGCAGTACCATTTCAACCTCCAAATTAGTCTGCTCATCCCCCGGAGCTACTTGATCACGATTACTGCTGTTTATTGGAATGTCAGTTAACGTTTCATTTGACTTGCCCAACTCTTCGGATGAGTCAACTGCAGAGGACGACGATGAGCTGCTGCTGCTTACATCATTCCCTTTGTCAAACTTACGTTTACTGCCAATTCGTGTTACACTACACCCATCGTCATCCTTATTCGCAGTAGCGTTATCAGTCGACGACTTTTTGATGCCAATGATAAGATCCGTGCTCACTTTGTTTACCTTGTTGGCTTTATAGCCCACATTCACTTTGCCAGGAGGACTTCCGCTATTCACAGGCTCATCCTCCCCGCTTACAGTTATGTTATTTATTTGAATTTCCGGATCAAGATAACTATTTCCATAAAACAGAGTCTCATCCGCTTTACTACTCTGCTGCGGATTTCCTCTAAATATCACCGTATTTGTACTTTCAGATTGCCAATCCGAGCTCTCAGTGTCATCACTTGTTTTACCAGTGTCATTGTCACCACAACTCTCATTGGCACTCACACTACCGCCCACCTCTTCCTCCTCCTCGCACAACACAAAGGGACCCTGAGGATGTAGTCTGCTTAGCAATTTAGGTTTTATCTCTGGCTTGATAGGTTTCTCCTCTTCGTCCTCCGAGCTGCTATGCAAATCTACAAACTGTGGTTTCTGTATCAAACTCAACCCGGAAGACTGGAGGTGGTCACTGGAAACTGCAGGTCTTTGTCTAGTGCTAATACTCGTATTATGTTTTGAATTTGAGGACGACGACGAGACAGGCAGGGCTCCAGAACTTGCCACATTGTTATTCGTAACAATACCCACATCCCCACTTATTTCCACAGTGGTAATATTCTTCTTCCCTGGCTCGGCTCTAAGTACCCCGTGTCCATTTTTATTCTGGCTAGCTGACACAGTGACATCCGCAATAGCTCTGGAGAGCTCCTCATCATCCTCCAAGTCGTCTGAATTGAGAAGAATCCGACTTTTGAATTTTCCAACATTACCACTGCCCTCAACCAAGGGAGCAGAAGTTGTGGTAGATTTTGTGTGCGGATGTGACTGTTGTGGCGAGGAGGGCAGTATTGACATTCCAGGTCCAGCGCGACCAGAATCGGGATAAAATAGGGGACTATCCCTCTCTTCTTGGTCTGAAGAAATACTGTGAGATTCTTCTTCAGCTTCCCTTTGTTGCGGTGCAATATTGCTGCTGATCTGCTTTACCACATTTTCACTTTTACTTTGTTTCCCTTCTGGGCTTCTCTTCTTACTTTGTTGGTTATTCAACAGGTGGGAGCCGCTAGCCACTGTATCATCTCCATCCGCACATTTTCTCAACTCTCGGGGTATTTTACTTTCTCCACTTTTAATCTGTTGTGGAATGCGACCAGCTTTAAAGCCAAATTTCTTTGGTTTAAATCTGGGACTAGGACTGGGACTCTTTCCACCACCACCACAACTGCTACCCACTTCCGATTCGCTTAAAAAGCTTTGGTCATTAGCACACTGGGTTTCCAACGAGTTGAGTTGCTCATTACTATTACTAATAGCAGGAGAAGTTTGCGCCAAATGGTAGCATTCTAAAAGCGCATTGCTAAAATCACTGCCACTTTTATTAAAATTTCCTTTTTGTTGTTGATCTTGTAAAGTGGTAGTACTATTATTACTTGTAGTAGAGTTGTTAATGTGCGTTAAAATGTTTTGCTGCTGCCGTTTCACCAATTCCAATCTTTGCAGTCTCTCTACATCATTCTGAGTTTGGTTGGTCACGGTATTATGATTATGATTTTCCTTAGAAGCACCATTAATAATATTACTAGAGCCACTAGCAGCACTATTACTCGCCCATAGTGGTAATGTGGATGATGATGATGATTGTGAATTTCGTGCTTGCAATAATGAATCTCCTCCGTCTTGGCTCTTTTTTATTATCAAGTTTTGGTCTTGGTGCTGCTGAGCAGTAGTAGTATTTTTATTGGGAGATTCACTTTTTGCACTTGGTCCATATCGAAGGCCCTGTGTACTATGTTGCCCATGATTATGACTTGTTGTTGATGTTGCAGGAGTAGTTAGGTCACTCAACCTACCTTCACTACTCGGATTTTGATTGTTACTCAGTGTAGAGCCAGTACTGGTTTTTGCTGAAGCAATTGCTTCTTGCGATGATGTAGAAATCTTAAAGTCTTTAGCGTTGGGAGGATATACCCTTTCGTATTTCTGAGGAGTACCTGAATCAGCAACATTATTAGCTGCTCCTACTTCTGCATAACTACTACCAGCATCAGTCTTTCTTGTTGCCTTTACAGCATTATCATTAGAATCATCATATTCGTAATCCTTTTGCAAGGTGTCTTTCTTCTTGTCTTTTAAGCGATGATGATGATGATCATCATCGTCATCATCATTCCGCTCATGTTCTGACTGCGCATTGTGATGATCACGACGCGAATACGGCCTACCTTTACTACTACACCCATTATTCTTATCGTGGAAAGGAACAAATGGTTGGGACGTAGTAGTATCATGATCAAGATTCACCTGATACTCTGATGAGTTAGCATTCTGCTCTGCAGCATTTCTACTTGACAGTTGTAATCCTGTAGAAAAATTGGTGACGTCTGCAGGAGCAGTGGTTTGCCTGCTACAATGTTGCTGGGAAGTCTTATGACTGCCAAAGGAAATATCGCCTTGGTTTGGGTTTATTATTGGATTTGCATTGTTGTCAGCATTGTTGCTGGTACTCTGAAGCATTTGCACTGCTGAAGGGTGAGGCTCATTGAGAGTTGACGACGAGGAGAATGGTTTAGTCGTGGTGACTGTCTGTTTGACATTTTCTTTAGGTTTTGACAGCGATGCTGGTGCATTTGATGATGACATTTTTTGCAATGAACCAACTACAGTGGGATTGGCATTGGGAAATTTTCCATAATGATGACTATGAGAATTGATTAGCCTTGTTGAGCGGTTATTATTGGGTGAACGGTATGTGGGAATATGTATCCCCATTTTTGGCTCAACAGACGATTTCCCTTTGTTGTTCTTAGTGCTTCCTTTCGTCGTGGTCTCATTATTGTGAGCAGCAAAGGGAGCATTAAATTCAACATCTGTTAAAGAAGAAGTAACAGGGCTTGTAATTACCTTGTTTCGATTTTTATCACCGGGCTGCCTAGCCAAGCCTGACGGTGAAGAGGATGATGAAAAAAGCAGAGTTACAAATACTTAAGCGAATATAAAATGAATAGGCAGAAGAGCCCAAGGACTTACCATTGTTGGCATTTGTGCTGCTGCCACTTGGCGTAGGATAGAATACAAAGTCTGGCTCATCATCGTCATCCTCCTCCTCGTCTTCTTCAAAATCACTTTCGTCAAACGACTTAAATATGGGAGCTCCGTCCTCCTCGCAATTTGCATTATCAGAGTCCTCATCTTCATTCAAGCTATCATACTCTTGATCATCAGAGGCACAATCGCCCTTACGATCTGAGGTTGCTGTTGAAGTTGTTGCAGTAGCCACTACCTTATTTTCCTCATGCCCATTATCGGGCAACAATGTCTGATTGTGAAATAGCTCGTAGGATTCTTGCAAATTGGAGGTAAAGGAGCTTGACGAGCTTGATGTCGAACTGGGAGTGATTCTATCGCTTTGCAGATGAAATGAGTCTGGTATTGGCCCATTGCCAGACTCATCCAACTCAGTGCCTTGTTTGGCCGAGTAGAGATGGGGATCTATTGAGTGAAAGTTTTCCGTGGTGTAGCCGTCCATTCTTCGCTGAGAAGAGGTTCGGGGACCCAGAGGATGATGAGGGGCCACTGGCCCTTTGGACAATTTACTGTTTTTAGTATGCTTTCCACCTGGTGTAAAATGATACTTTTTGGTTTCTTCTCCAGAAGGAGACACTGATTGATTTGCACTGAGTGGGGCTTCTATTGAAGTCAAGCTAACGGTTATACTAGGCACAGTATTCTTGCCACTATGCTGCACACTTTCAATTTCAAGTTGTTCTGGAGGTTGAGGATGATGTTGGGTGGGATGTGGGCTTATATAAGTTATTACGCTTTCTTTAGCATTACCATTGCCTGGTTGTTTTCCCACTGGAATGTACACGGTAGGAGCACTGTTTATTGTGGAAGAACCGTTGTCTTTCTTTATAGCTTTATTTTTTACTTTGGCTATGGCTCTGGCTACAAAGCCCTTGTACTTTTTGCTCTTTTTACCACTCTTGTTATTCCCAGCCCCAGAAATGCTTCCACTTGCGCCACTTGCCCCCTTTCGAATGTATTTATGATTGTGATTTTGATGATAAGAGTGATAAATAACGGGAAGATATGAGCTGGCATGCACGTAGTGGGGATGTTGATGACTATGCCTGCTGGCCTTATTTGCATGATGATGAGGATGGCCGTGTCTGTGCATAAGATTTCCAGATTTCAACCCAGCACCATCCACCACCACGGAGCCAGGCTGGGAATTAATTCCCGAGAGATTACCATTCGTACTGGTGGATGTTATTGATGCTGTCCCAGATACTGGGTGCTGTTGATTACTCATTTGCTGTTGTTTTTCCATTTCCATTGCAATGACGTGCGGCTCGAATCTTACTGCTTTACTGGCACTTGCTAATTTATTGGCAAGAGCGGACTTGATTTGAGACTGGGGTTCGGATGACATGGCTTTTGTCTTGGAATTGCTGCCACTTGGAGAAGAAGAAGAATGTTCCTGCTGCTCCAACTCGAACTCAATTGTGCTCGGTGTGATGGACAAAGCCGAGTTGTTATTCATTGTGGCTGGTGCTGATGCAGTAGAGATCATAAAATTGGCTCCAGGGCTATCTGAATTAGCAAAATTAGGCGTAACCGAACCACTTGATGGCTGACTAATGTGATTTGCACCAGTTTGCTTTTCACTTTTTATTGTTCCGTCAACACCATTTGTATTAGTGTTAGCACCAATAAAAGCTGAGTGATGGTGATTGGGGTAATGTAGGTGATCAGGCTTTATTGAAGTCTCCTTGGACAAAGTGAATTTGCTATCGCCACTTGCACTTGGCTGGCTACTGCTTCCAAATGAAATTGGATTAGTGCTGGATTTGTTGTTGGTCGCATTTGGTTTAGCCCCATTTAGTACACGCGTATCGTGTGGCTGCTCATTTAGCAGAAGCCGAGATGCAGCAACGGTATTGGAATTGGAAGGGAACTGCGGCTTATTTGTCCCTGGTCCAATAGATTTACTAGCAGATGAACTCATTTCGTCTCCATTTATTTTTGGAGAGTAAAGAGCATTTGGCTGTTGGTTAAGTTTTGCCTTGCGTTTCAGTCTTGGGGAGGGTATGGGTGCAGCTGTACTACTATTGCCGTTGCTACTTGCATTGGCATGGTGGATTTGCTGAGGCTGAAGTAGATCACTTGTAATAGATTTACCGTTTAAAATCCCAACGGCCTCGTTGCTCCTTGCTGCATTTGTATTTGTATTTGCATAGTTCCTGTCAACTTGATCTATTGACAAGAGCTTTTCGTGATGCAGTCTACTTTTGGGGTTGTTATTGTATGGCTGACTATCACTATAATCTATTTCCATCATTGGGGGAAACTGTTGGTTCGGTGCATTAGTAGAAGAATTATCGGTAGAAGCACCATGATTGTGATTATTATTTCCTCTGCCCAAACTTAGCACCGACTTGAGTCTGCTTTTCGACGAAGGTTTTACCCTGTCTAAACTCTTTGTTTTTTGATAAAATATATCCCGCTCGATATCCATTTCCACTTGGGAGATGGAAGAACCCGGATTTTTCCCGTTTTGCATTGTTTCACGCTTTTCCTTTGAGCTGTCAATCCCTCCAGCAGCCTTTTCTGCTCCGTTGGTCATCATCCCCGATTCCCTTGCTTTTCGCCGAATATAAGGATGTGGCAAGGTAGCACTAAAACCCGAGCCTGCTGTCAACGAAGCTATTTTAATTGGAAGTATTCTCTCCTCAGCAGAACCATTAGCGTGTTTATTTGGCACATTTTCGAATTCCTTGCTTTTGCTCGATGAAGTATTTGCAGTGGTTGGATGAAAGAATACGTCTAGCTCGTCATGACACGGATAACCTTTAGAAAAGCTATTGGAAGCATTGTTCCGTGGTGCTGTACTATTGGTATTCTTATAAAAATTTGGCAACTGTTCAGTCTGCTGAGTAGAGTCCATAGTTGTATCTTTGTCTTGGGAAAACTGCTTACTACGTTGACTCATTCCACGTGGGAAAGTGGAGCACTGCCGTAGATAATTGTCACTCGGGGAATGATCCCGCTGAGTTGTTTCCTTAAAATCTGATTTATTATTGGAAACCGTCACGTCGGCAGCATCGTGATGGTATAAGTAGTCCGTGTTATCACTTGCTCTGCGTTGCTGTTGCGGATAAGCCCCGTTGCTACTACCAATTTGTGTGGTGCTCGGGGGATACTTTCTTTTTGGTAATGTATTGCTCGCGCTATTAGCACCGCTGCTGTGTGTTTTTATAAAGTTTTCAATAACTACATCACTTCCATCGTCAAAATCCGAGTGGAAAAAATTACTGGGCCGATCAACCTCTCTCATTTGCTGCCTGCTCGAGTCGTCCCAAACGCTTAATGATGAGGAAGCTGCTGGCTTTCCTTTGGTTCGGAAATTAGTTGGCAATGTTGTTGTTGTTCCGGCAGCCATGAAATTCAGGTCAGCTTTGGCCGACTGCTTGTCTGCAGAGTTTGGCGAGAAGCTGTTATTCCCACCACCACCGCTGACAAGACGTTGATATTGGCTTTCACGTGGAATGGTTGCTGCCATATTATTTTGACTGTTGAGATGCTGCTGCTGTGGGTGGTAATGATGGTAAAATGGATAGGGTCTTGAGCCGGAAATCTCCCTGTGAGACTGACTCCGTTCAATTTTGTTCTTTGAGGGGTATTCCTTACTGCTGGAGAAAGTGGTGCGGTGTGTGGGAAAGCTGTCTATATGGTTGTCATCCTTGACAATTGGCACTCTTGTCACGTTCCTTCCTTTAATGTTCGTTGTGGCTAAATCTCCCACTTCTGCTGACGAGATCGGATTCCTTGTCGGGTAATGGTCCATTGTTCCACTTTTTCCCAGCAGCAGCTCATTTTTTCTACTGGGGTACTTTAAACTAGAGTACTTTTCCACGTTAATAGAGCCATCTCCATCTTCCCTTTCAATGCGAATATACCTTTCTCTTGGCAAACTGTTGAATTTTAATGGAGCTGTGGAGGAAGTACTTAAGCTTAGGGAAATTGGACTACTGCTGTGGTTCCAAATGGCACTATTTGCTGCTGCTGGAGATGCGGAAGTGGTGGCAGCATTGGGATTTGTATTTCTTGCATAGTCTTGATTCTGATAAGTAGAGGAATGATAAGTGTTGTTCTCATTGACATTAGTTTTCTCTGGTTTGTTCTCAGGCTCGATGTTTTCCTTCATTAGAACGCAATACGTTTTCAAAGGTGAAAACAGCTTCCTTCCGTCATACGCATTGAGACTCATTGATCGTTTGCTAGTTCTCGACTTTCTCTCCGGTTTCGGGGGCGGAGTTTCATTAAGCATTTCATCCGGATGCTTTCTTCTATAAACGTACTCACTAGCTGGTAAGTATGGAGCGGCTAGTGTGGCATAATGACCTGTGCGAGGACTTCTTTCCAGGTCATTGCTGTATCGTCTATAAGCTGATGTTGAACTGGAGGACGGATGCGGCAAAGTACTACTGTGCTTGTCCTTATTCTCGTCATATTTTGACAAGTCATTGTCCGAAGAGGAAAAGTGGTTAAGTCTTAAACTAGAGTCGTAACTCATTGTGGGGCAAAATAGTTCGTAAGTGTCTCCAACACTCCGCTCACAACTAGACCGGTTCGAATCTGTTCGAAAAGCAGAGGGTTTTACGGTTTGATTGCTGTTGCTGATGTAATTTGGATTCTGGTAGCGTTGTTGTCTATTATTTGAAATGTTGGTTGTATTACTGTTGCTGTCCAGTCCAAGTCCAGGACGTTGATGTTTCTCCGCTGCTAAGTCAGATATTGCTGCGGCAGTAGCGGATTTTCTAAGATTTCTCGGTGTAGAGTCAGGGTCAGAAGCAATTTCATCATAATAGTCCCAAAAAGCATCCTCGATAAACTTGACAGAAGTGGCTGGACTGGGTGGTGGATTGTTATTCTGCGAAGATGCCACAACAGGAGGATTGTATGGAAATAAGGTGGACTGGAAGGAACGATGTCGCTTTATGCCTGGGAAATCAACAACAAAAGAAAAGCAAATTAAAAATCAGGTAATGAGGAAAAAATAATTACTCGCGGAACAACACAAACCAACAACGCAATAAAAAACCATTAGCATACTAAAACCACTTGTTTAGATTCCAGTTTTAGTTTGTTCAGATTACCCCTTTTCTTAGAGAAGCTAGCAGACTTCTCCCTGTCTCCGTTGCACAGAGGCACAAAATTCCTCTGTGGTGTGCACTCCCTCTCACACTTGAAACCACACTAACTGCTATTTACAAACACAGCGTTTTAATGTAAAATTTATGAGTTTGACAAACTAATTACTAATTTTTTCAAGTACAAAGTAGGCAATGTTTTAAGTAGATGATAATGCGCGTCGCAATGTTTTCAACAACAAGTAACGTCAAACGTGAAAGTACTTTCCGTTCAAGATTTGTATGCGTTTTTTTCTCACAAGCTAATAAATAGTTTAGCTCTGCATTTTTTTATTTCAGAACGTGTTTCCAAACACAAGACTTGCGGCAACACGAGACAAAAAGGTACAGAGACACACAAACAGAAAAAACGTGAGCTCATCTTTTTTTAAAGCCGAGTATGATAACGTATTTAGCAATTTTATGCATACGCTTTCCACCAAGCTCGGCACAACACTAAAAAGCTGTCTCCGTTCCGTTCAATTTTCATACAAAATCTCGGCTCTTTACTTGGCTTCTTGGTTAATGCTCAAACTAGCATGTAGAGTTATATATCACTTTGCTGAAAAGCTGTCTTTCACAGTTTTACTTCTCGGCCTATTTCTCTTCGCTCGCAAGAGTTTGACATTCGTGTTCCACATTATTTTTTTTCTCCAGCAGCAGCAAGGCAAGTTCAAGACTCAAGTATAAGAAGTCACGTTTTTTCATCTCAGAAAGAGCTTTTCCCAACGAGCTCATACATTATTATGCGAGAATGATTAAGAAAACATAAGCATGCCTTGTATATGTTTTTTATATGTGTATAAGTTATAACACACCAGAAAATAGCAACTTTGCAAGCAAAAAAGTGTTTTGAATAAAAGTTAAACTTTTTATACACGCAGAGATAGAGCAGACTGATGAGTGACGTAAATGATGGCAATGCTCAATGTGTGAGCACTAGTACCAAGTGTGATATCTCTCCAGGTGAAGAAGATGATGGTCAACTCTTTATCAACACGGAGCTCTCCACTTCGACTTTAATTTCTTAGTAAGACTTCTTTACTCACTCAAACGTCATCATAAAGAAGCTTTTTTAAAGAAATGAACTGAATCACTACCATGTACTCAAGAAACTAATCCGCAAAAACACTATTTTTCTAATTCCACATTTCCATTCTTGCGTCCCACCCATTCAACCACTGATTAGCGACTGGTGAATGTACACTGAAAAAATCCAAGTGTGCATCAAAATCGGCATCATCATCAACATTTTTAAAAAGACATCTTGATCATTTTTAGAAAGAGATGCTCATCTTTTTCCCTCTTCTCTCTATCTAGAGAACCAATATGGATGCCCATTAAAACGGGCAAACTTTTTCTGGTGTTGTAATCTGAAAAATATCTCTCAAAATAATAATCGCTGCTAATAAGAGGCCTTTTTCTGTACATGGCTTACACGCACACAAAGAGAGAAGTTAATGGTGGTATTATAAACATAGTATAGAGGATGAAGTACATAAGTATTTATTATTGACCACTACAAATATAGGCACTTGCTACAAACACTCATACAAAGGAGTCTACAAGAAGGTTTATAATATCACGTTTTTTTCGCGTATGGATGATTCCTCCGAAGGAGGCAGAAAAAAAGGAAGATAAGAAATAAATATTTTGTGTGGTGGATGCTCTGTTGTGCGCGGGGGGATATATCATGATGATGTCCTTATATATCAAAAGAGCAGAAAACACTTAACTGCACTTTTAAGCGAACATCAAAGCAGTCCAAATAAGTCAACTGAGAGATGTGTGTGTTTAATAAGGCTCTTCTTCCACAAATAGCCAGCATAAAGTTTCTTCTATGAAATTTATATTGCTAAACCGTTCTTGCCAAAGAGAAACCAAAAATGAGTCTTTGTTCATTTAACAGCAAAGAAGCAATTTGCCATAAGTCCTCCATAAAAATTGTTTATCGTGGTAATATGTAGGTTTACTTAGGGATAAAAATAGGAAAGATTAAATATATTTTTGGGAGGAATAATGACGGTGTGTATTGCTCCATCATAAAGACTGAATTTAGTGCTAAAGACATTTTTAGCCTGTGGTTAAGTATTTTGGTGAGATGACGATGACGTGTTGTTGTACCGAGGTTCAGTTTTGTAATAGCAGAACAAAGGGCTCATTAAAAGATAAAAAAGAGCCAAAAGCCATAATGTTGCATGTCATGACTGGACACTAGAACAACAAAGTATTATCCTAAAGGAAAAGTATTAAATCAACCCTGAGGTACTGTACAATAAGCTGTTGGGGTAAAATCATTGATTTTTCTAAGAAAAAAAGGCTTTTAGTCACAAGCTATAACTTTGGAAAGATTCCATACGCATTACACATTCAAATCTAAATTATTAAGGAATAGCAACAACTTCATAGTTTATGTATATGTATTTGCATATAAACGGCCATACTCCATGTTTTCCTGAATTTTTACTTGCTTTTAGGCTACTTTGCTGAAAAATATGAAAGCTTGAAATATTTAAACTGCTTGTAACTTTCATTATTGTTAAGAGCTACTTTTAAGCTTGCACAAATTATCTCATAATTTCATTTTAGCTTTTTGATATTAAAAAAATAAGAAAGCAGAGATCTTGCAGCTTGTCTCCTTTGTTTGGTAATATATTAAAAAGTGATATGATGACAATAATCAGCAGGTAAGTATCAGGCAGCACATTATGAATATTTCAACAAGATAAAGAACAATCACAATTGCATTCCCATCCTCATCAACAGAACTCTGAATGAGAATATATGTCACTTTTTTATTTTAGACTCCTGCAGTTTCTTTACTACCGCAGATTTAAATAAAAGCGACAGTCAAATATTTTCTGTTTTTGGTTCCTTTGTTTCCCTTTTCCCATTTATGTCAACTCTCAATTGTTCATTTTCCCGTGAAGCTTTTGCAAAACGAGCCTACAGTGCATTTATTATTACGGATATAGCTTTTTTATTGCTGTGTAGATAATAATACCTTTGCCAATTACGCTTTACCGACACAACACACACATGCATTATTATCTTTGGAACTTGGTTATGAGGTTTTTACATTGTCTACTTGACAAAAATTTCACATTCTGGTTTGACAAGAGTCTCTTTGCATATATTTTATAGCTAGTTAAAAAAATGATTCGCTTATGTAAGCAAGCACCCATGAAAAATCAGTATTGTTCCCACTGAACCAGCTTGAAAAGACAGGTCTACGAGTCTACAAGGAAATCGTCAAGGATGTTTCAAGAGTCATCTTAAAAGAAGTATCGTGGGTGGGGGAACCCTCGATGTTGAAATATTTTTCTAGCGAGAATATGTTTTTGGAGTGTGAAGCAGTTTTGTTTGCGGATGGATGATGATAATGATGAGTGTGAGAAAAACTTTTAGGTGTACCAGGAAGGTGCTCTCCAGCAAAGTCCAAAATTGTTAAGACAATTCCGTGGAATAATATTTACCAAGCTTAAAAAGTACATAAGATGAGGCAAGAGTGAAGAAACGTGGCTGAAAAAGGGAATATTATTGTTATTAGTATAATAAATAGTTGGTTAAAAGTAAAGATGAAGGTAATGGTGAGACAATATTCTCTTATGGATAATGCTATAGTGTAGAGAATGGTAGATGGGAGAAATGGTTGTGGATGTTTTTGCATGGTTTTGCATGGGAGATGGATGGGGTGGATTGAGATGGTGTTGGAAATTGGCAGTGGTCTCTTTTGGCCATGGTATTTGGCTGTACTCTTAGCATTACTGCTAGTGTACTCTAGCCTTATTCCCTTTTGGCCATTATATTTGGCTGTGCTCTTAGCCTTACTGCAGCCTTACTCCCTTTTGGCCTAGAATTTGGCTGTACTCTTAGCCTTACTGCTAGTGTACTCTAGCCTTACTGCCTTTTGGCCATTATATTTGGCTGTGCTCTTAGCCTTACTGCTAGTGTGCATTTATTTTCTCTACCTTTTTGCCATTACATTTCAATGCACTCGTTTACACTGTTCATTGCCTTGATTGATAAAGGTAAAGGTAGTTTGTGAATGCCCCCTCTGACTACCTAGTTTTTACTGGTGATGATGAACATGGGAAATTATGTTCATATTATGCCTGTGTATTTGTGCTGTTGACATTTTTTCCTTCTTTCCGTTTGCGAATGCCCCCACTGACTACCTTGCCTTTACGCGTGATGATGATCATGAGCAATCAATGTGCATATTATGCCTGTATATGTGTGCTGTTGTCATTTTTCCTTTTCTTCTGCTCAAGCAAAGTAGGTAGGTAGTTGAGTGCAGTGTTTTGAAAATAGCTAGCCATGAAAGTGCAAGATGGAAATGATGACATCCCGCCATCAAGATGTTCATGTCGTATCTTGGCACACACCACGCATGTATCGTATTACATTTTTACCCTCTTTTCAATTCCCAATTCATGTGTTGTGGTTGGTGCATATATTATGCGTATTTTTGACATTCATTTTTCTCTTCCGTTTCAAGCAATGTAAGTAGGTTGATGACTGATCATACATGTACACGTTTCATAAACGTTTCCAGTCCATACTCCTTTTAAATCCCATTACGTCATTGCTTGAAATCAATGCAAATTACGTTTCTAACATCTATTTCAGTCTCATTTTTCGTAGTAATTTCACATGTATGCAGCATGTACACCTTTTATTGACTGTTGTTGTTGTTGTTAATATGTGCACATCTCATAAACATGACATTTCAAGCATACACCAAACTGTCCCTCTTCATTTGTGCATGCACCCCCAAGATATCCCCCTCCCCCTCCTTCTCTCCCCTTCATAGAAAGGAAACCAAAGTCAAAACGCCAAACCGTAACTGGCGGTTGATCGAATGAGTGAAAGTTAAATGTCAAAGGTCATGGCAACCCCTTGAGTCCCTTTTTGAAGTTGATGATGATGATGATAATGTCTTGCTACTGTTGTTGGAGATGCTGGGTGCTTTTGTTGTGGTGTGTATACCATCGCAGTATACGAGATGACTGGCGACTGTAAAGGTAATGCTGAAGAGTATGACATTTTGTTTGTGTGATCAACCTGGGCATTGTCTGGACTTTAATAGATTGTCAGTCTCCGCCCCTTTTCATTTGTACTCCTCCCCTTTTCTCACTCTTTCCTGACCAAGCTTTTACGTTTCGTTTGAGTTTGAATACTGGAATCTACATTCATGATGTGTTTCTTCAACTTGCAATCATCATGTTACCTTGTCACACGTTTTCCATGATCGCAAAAGTAGGCGTGTCAGTTGAAATTACTGAATAGCAAATGTACTTGAGCAAAGTTGAATGTGTGCACGAGAATTAACCGAACATGCTCAAAACTTGGTATAAAAGACCATCGTGTCACTTGTTTCTGCATCATTTACTCTCAAACTCTTTTCATCTCTACACAAACCAAAACTAGCTCTCTCAAAAAACGACAACTCAACCAAACCAACTCTCACTCTCAAACGTAAAGTCCCAAGAAAACATTCATCATGTTTTCACAATTTATTCAATCAAGATCTGGAGACAACGACCCCCCTCGTAATCCCCGATACGAGGCATTTCTACCAATTCCAGTCGGTCTTAAAGGAAGACATGGGCTCCTCAACGTCAAGACACATTGCGAGTCATTCAAGTTTTGTGTCGTTGCCCATTTTTTTGGCGGAACGATTGTGGAAGCAATGCAAAAGAAAAAATACAACAGTGCCACATCAAAGCGATTGGCTGCAAAAGCTGCACAACAAAATGTGAAATCATATACAACACTCCTTGAAGCAATCAAAAGTCAAAAAGTTTTTTGCTTCCAAGGAATGGAGTCGGCCGCAGACTCGAAACTCCGGTCCAAAATCGGGGACTGGGAGCAAAAAAACGGAGTTTCGATAAGTGTTTACAAGTTCAACGATGAAGAAAATGTTGTCCAGCCACACATTTTGACACTTAAAGTTTTGGAACATCACGTCAACTTGCTGTTACTGGAACAGGAAAACATTTTCCACTTTGTACTCATCAGCAACCCATCAAGATTCTTTTGTCTGAGTACAAAAACTGACTTGTGCATCTGTTTGACTTGCAAATCGTGTGTGAAAACGACCCACCGATTCTACTCGCCATCAGAAATTCGAAAATCTGGAACAGGTCCCGCTCCACAGTGTGAAAGTGCACTGGAAAAATGGCTGAGGACGTCTTACAACCAAACAAACCTGGAACAAGAACCTGGAGATGTCCGACCAGTAAATCTCGCTGGCGCTACAATGGCTCATGAAACTGGACAAGTTGTTACAAATTCCGCAAACCAAGTGGGTCGAGTCGAAATGTTTGAAACTAGCGCCTTTCCAGTTTCTGGACAAGAACCTGAAACCTTAAATGAACCAAACCCAAAGCGTTTCCGGATCAGTTCCAGTTTAGACTCCAACAAAGATGGACGTGCCGACAAGAGGAAAAACGTTTGGTCCTTTGGACCTTCGACTGCAAGAGGGGACCACAATGCAAGTCTGTGGTTCCTCTAGGTCCGGGAAGAGTACCCTTGCCCTGGATATTGCGGTAAACCGCGACCAAGTTTATCAAGTGGGACAACAGTTGTGCGTGTACTTGTATAAACAGTGGCAACGAGTGTTTGACGACGCCAAGAAACTGGACCCCACGATTGTGTTTGTTGCCACTGTTGATGAACTGGAAGAGTACATTGCTTCTGGAAAAACGTTGTTGGTCATTATTGATGACTTTTTACTTCAAGTGCAAACAACACTCAACAAGTATATCACGGATTTTGTACTGAATCGATGTCATCACGAGAATATCACACTGATTCTCCTCCAGCAAGTCATTTATGGCAAGAACCTGCGGTGCCTGAACTTGAACGTGCATCACATGGTGATTTTTAAACAAGTTCGAGACGCCAAACAAGTCAACTACTTGGGGTCTCAAATGATGCCAGGGAAACAAGGCATCCTGTTTGACAGTTACAAACTGGCAACCGCAAAGCCATTCAGTTATTTGTTTGTGGACCTTTATCCAACAACTAATGACCTCCTGAGATTACGATCTTCAGTGTTTATCGAGAGTGAACTGGTATTCTATATACCAAAAAACTTGTAAAAAGCTATAAACCAAAAAGCCAAAAAAAGTTGTAGTTAAACGTTTGTGTAAGCACACATCAGTCACAGTGTGTAAATAGAGTAGAGTAACAGTCAACGTAACTGTAACAAGTACCGAAATTTAGAATGCTTGTTACATAGGTAGAATACTATCTGGTTAACGTAGGCAGGAAAACCAAACCGCTTTTAACGTAGGCAGTGTAATCAACTCTTCAAGTATTGTAAAGTCAAATGTAATTGTATACTTGTAAAATGGTTTCAAAAGTCAATCTGTAAATAAAAGTTGAAAAGTAAATCAATGTAAATAGTAAATGTAAAAAGTAAAAGTTAAGCCGGATTAGCCGGGGCCCAAAAAAGTTAGAGGGTCTATGGCATTATGAATCCATAACTCTCATTCTCGTAGAGTTATCGATTCACCCAGGCCATACTGATGAGCAGACGGGCAAACTGCGAAACCCTATTTTCAAATCTAGGTTCTTATAGACAGGCATGTATGTACTCTGTAATGTAAAAAGTCTTGACATGTACCTTTACACATGTACATGTTGAATGATGCCTTTAAAAGGTGCTTGAGTTAGGACAAATGAACTAGTTCATTTTGTGACGTTGACATGTAAACATGCAATCATGGAGCGGATTTGCATAGAATACGATTTCCTTGTTGATTTGGCACAAGCCAATGAAAGCAGACAAGAACAACTTTTACATAACGCTACACCAGAACAAGTGCTTGCGATAATTCAGTGCATCAAACTGTGTCAAAAACATAACATCAAGGTGCCTGGCAGTAATGCTATAACTACCCGACCTTCAAAGTGTAAACGTTTAGTCAGACTTTTGAAACGAAACAAGAAGCTTTTATCTTCAATCCTCTTGTCAATTTTGTGTGCCCTTTTAAGAGAAGCAGTTCACTACATTTACACGATGGAATAATGGCATCTGTACAAGAGTACTACATTGTTCCAAAAGACATTTTTGAAAGGTGCATGTTGAGCAAGGAGGAAAACGAGAACGAGGACCTGGAATCTGGAGAAAATCAAGACGCTGGAGAAGATCTGGACGCCAAACAGGACCTTTCACTGGAGAAAAGAATCAGTCAGTTTCCAAAAGTTTCCAAATCAAAGGCCCTTCGCCTTCTCGAGCACCTGAAAGATAAGCTCTGGTGGTCTTCATCTGGGCTTTTGACTGGACAACTGGAGAAAAACTTGTACGACTACGTCAACTACGCCGTCAGAGGAAAGGCAAAACCAAGTGATTGGGAAGACTTTTTGCAAAATTTACTGCATGCCCCACTCCATTTACTCAGTGTACGAGTTCAACAGCAAGTGAAAAGTTACAAGAAAAGGCAACAAAGAAGGCATCAAAGATGGCGACAGACACATACATCAAGCGTGCGTGGACAAACTACTCCCATCCAGCAGCACTAAAGGCACTTGCTGGATTTGCCAAAGCCAGAGGAATCAAGAATATCAGGGAAACGGAGAAGCAACTAAGCAAGATTTATGCATTTTCGGTGCATAAACCAGCAAGACAAAAGTATCCAACACGCAGAATGGTGTTAAAAGGACCCCGGGAGCACTTTTGCACGGATCTTATCGACTTTCAGGCCTTTTCCAGGAGCAACAAGGGCTTCAACTGGGTCCTTGTGGTCCTTGATGGCTTTACAAAGGAACTTTTTGTGGAACCTGTCAAGAAAAAGACTACCCGCGAGGTGGCAGACGCCTTCCAGAAGGTTCTTGTCAGGGCCCGACGAGCACCTGCGTTCGTTTTCAGTGACGCTGGAAAAGAGTACATTGGAAAGAGTTTCCAGGAACTCATGAAGAAGAATGGAATAGTCCACTACGTTTCCAAGACCAAGAGAAAGGCGTGGCAGTGTGAAAGGGTTATCAGGACCCTAAAGAGTCTTATCTTCAAGTACTTTACTCAGGAAGGGACCAAGAGGTGGATCGATATCCTTCCAAAGCTTGTCCAGACATACAATTCCACCCCGCACTCTGCACACGGATACAAACCAAACGCCATCAAGCCAAAGGATGTGGAAGAAGTGTTTGCAAAGATGCATTACAAGCTTGCAATGACCAAGCAACCACCACCAAAGTATAGCGTTAATGACAAAGTGCGCATAGCTAAAAACAGATTGACATTTCAAAAGGGATACGAACAGAGTTTCAGTGATCAAGTGTACCGTGTAGCGTCTCTCGTACACGGAAGTGTTCCAGTGCCATCCTATAAATTGGAAACTCTGGACGGAATTCCCGTCAGTTCTTCGTTTGTGGACGCCGAGCTTGGTTATGCCGATCAAGAGCAGCAATCACCGCAAAACAAACCAACAAGGAAGAAATCAACAAGGAAAAAATAGCCAGGATGGATTCGTTTTCGGTAACAATTGTGAGTAACCAGCAAGGAGATGTGTTCAACAACAATACACATGCAAAATTTTCAACATTGTTGCCACGACCAATCAACGTTCAGGGATACGAGGTGGCTCTTCAGTCTATAAAGTTTTTTGACAAGCACAAAACAACAATCGCAGCAACAAATGTGGAATCAAAAGAGGACGCAACACTACCATTCTTTACTCCCGACCAACACGAGGATGAAATTGTGGTGATTGAGCAGAGCCAAAGCCAGTTTAACGTTAGAAGATACTACACGGATTGGCTTCAGTTTGTGACAACGTTGGGAAGACGACTAAAGGACGCACAATTTCCCGCTGCAGTCAAGTTATCGTTGGGAACAGGAACAACCATACAAGAAAAACTTCAAAGTGTCATATTGGAATATAAGGGACGACCAGGATACTCGCTGTTTATATCATCGGATATTTGCAAAGTATTGGGATTTACAGACTCTAGGTTTGAAAGTGGAACGTTTACCAATGACGCTGATCCAGATTATGAGTTTATAAAGAAAGCACCAGAGATGGTAGGATTCTTCTTGTCGTACATGAAACATGAAACTACGTATCACATGGAACAGATTGTTGGGAAGCCTACCGCATCGTTGTTGACAAACGCCGTGATTGCTGCTTTGCATGGAACGTCATACGTTACAAAGTTTAGAGTGCGCAAAGCAAAAAAGGCAATAGAGTACAGTGTAAGGAGTAGTTCTGAAGTTCGGCTGTCAAAAAAAGTGAACGAGTACTTGGGACTGGATGCAAGCTTTGTGTTTAGAGACTCTGGATCAGTACCAGTAGCTGCGCATTTGATCCCAGCACCAGAGCCAGTAAAATCTGCAATACCATCTTTAAATCCACCAGAGAAACCACACACGTGCGCACTTGTGCTGATAACATGCGACATTGTTGCAAACCAATACTTTGCAGGAAAGGAAATTCCACTCTTGGACATGCTTGACCGTGAGGAATCGGACGAGTCAATGTTAGTTACTCATCGTCCTCCAGTGCTAGTTTATAAGCCCGTGTCAGTGCCAATTATTTCTCAGATTACGATTGGAGTTCAGACAGACAACAACGAAGATTTGGAGTGGACGGAAATACCAACAGTTGTAACGCTAAGTTTCAGGAAACCAAAGTGAACAATGGATATTTTGTGCAACGAAGCAAGAGAGTGCAAGATGGAGTATGTGGGCGGAGCCAAGTTTGAGCAGAGGATTCCAGCAGACTTGATTCCTCTGGAAACATACAAGAAGCCAGCGCCAGTGGTACAGCAACCATTTACGCCAATGACTGCCACCGCCATCGTGTCACCACTTCCAGCCCAAACAATACATGAGAGGGATACACAAGTCTTGGAAATGCCTGGAGTCTCAGCCAGCAGCAGCCAATCCACCGAGATAAAAGGACACATTAGCCGACGAAAAGCCTTCAGTGTGCCAAAGAAACGCCAACCAGCCGGACGTGCCAAGAAACCCTCTCTGAAAAAGACGATAGTGAAACGAAAAGGCCCAGTGATTAGGGGATCCGTGAAACAAAAGACCAATAAACCAACAAAACGGTCTACTACTAAAAAGAGTTCCAGTAACAAGTGTAAAAAGCGGGTGGTTACCAAGACCAAAAAGCGTTAAGATGGAGGTGGAAAAGTGTGAGGAGATTTCTGGAGGAGATTTGGAGGCGACGTCTCCTCCAGTGATTACTTCTGGTCTTGATTTGACAACCCTTCCCCCCACAGACGTGTCAATAATTTCTTCACAGTATGAGGAGATTCGTCCAACCACCTCCCCCTCCACCCCGGATACCCCTCTGGAGTTTGTCTACCCCCAAAGTTCGACGCACTGGCTGGCTCCAGACCTCAGGATCAGGCTGCGTCTCAAGATCAAGACGGGAACATTGGGAACCCCCGCAGCGACATCAAAGACTGTGTTTCAAAATTTTCCCATTGCCTCAATCTTTCAGCATGTGGAAGTCAGAGTTAACGATATCCCCCTTCCATTATCCAGCAACAACTATGCAATTGCAGGATACATTCACACCAGGCTGAGGACTCCAGAGTGGCTGCTGTCAACAGTATACAACACTGAAAAGTGTACAACAGAGGATACGTCAACTGCAAGTGCAGAAGCCAACACGACGTACACGCAATTGAAAAAGCTGGGAAACGAGACAGAGGTGCAGGGAAGGATTCTCCATGGATTTTTCGAACAAGGAAGATTTATACCTCCAGGTGTGTCAGTGTCCGTCAAACTCCACAGAGCCAAAAATACGTTGAGTTTGTTGGGAGAGGCACCAGCCGCAGGATCATCATTCACGGACCAAGTCATTATCGATGAAGCAGTGCTAGTCTGCAAAAAGTGCATCATCAACCCCCAAGTGGTAGACTCGCTGAAACGAGAATTGGCTCTGGGAAAAAAGATTCGTTATGCCTACCGCGACTATGATGTACGAGCAGTGCACTTGCCATCAGGAACTTATGACTTTGCAACAGAGACACTTTGTCAAGGACCATCACCTTTGGCCGTTGCAGTGGGATTCCTATCATCAAAAGCGTACACGGGAACGCCAACCAAGTCACCATTCTTTTTTGACAATTACAAATTGTCCAGCCTTCAACTCACTCTGGATGGAGATCCTCTCTTGTACAACGAAATCAAGTACAACGTGGACAAGAAGCAATACATGCAAGGATATTCAATGCTGTCATCATTGCTTCCATCGGAACATGCCGGAAAAAGTTCATCAATCGACTCGTTTCTCAACAAGGGAATGTTCCTCACCGTGTTCAACCTGGCAGGAGCCGAGCGGGATGACAAGTTGGTCATTACCAATTCAGGAGCGTTAAAAGTTTCTGGGAGATTTGGGGAAGCAACTTCAGAAAGTGTAGTAGTATTGGTGTACATGTTACGCCAAAAGTTTGTAGACATCAACAACAAGAATCAAGTGTTTGTAAAGTAGATTGAAAGAGTAAATTGTAAATGCAGCAATTGCAGAAAAGGTAGTGTAGTTGCTGCATAGGTAAAAAAAGTAGCTAAGTGTAAATGTAGCAAGTACAGAAAAAGTAGAGTGTTTGCTGCATAGGTAGAAAAGGTATCTAATTGTAACGTGTCAATCGTGTATAGTGTAAAAGGTAACTGGTAACTGTAGTCAAGTTCAAAATGTAAAATCCAAAAAAAAGAGTCAATGTAAATAGTCAATGAAAAATCAAGTCAATGTAAAAAGTAGATGTAAGAAAAAACAAGGTAAATAGGTTAGCCGGATTAGCCGGGGCCCAAAAAATTAGAGGGTCTATGGTATTATGGATGAATAACCAGTGCATTTCCTAGTGCAGTGTTATTCATCCACCCAGACCATACTGATGAGCAGACGGGCAAACTGCGAAACCCTCAGTAGATACACCATGTGATCTCAGTAGATATGTATAAGTGTAAATGAAATGTGATGAAATGAAATGAATCTCTATGAAATGTGATGAAATGAAATGAATCTCTATGAAATGTTCAATGATACATAACAAGCATAATGTGAAATGTGATGAAATGAAATAAATCTCTATGAAATGTTCAATGATACATAACAAGCATAATGTGAAATGATGATTGGTTCAGAATAAACGTGTCTTGAACACTTGTGTACTCTTGAAACGTGTCTCGTGTCCTTATTTTTGCATACCTACGAGAAATCATTTGTGAAATGCACACATTAACAACAACAGCAACAGTCATCAAAAGATGTACATACATGTGAAATTACTTCGAAAAATGAGAATGGAAAAGTGACAATGTTACACATTATATACATTTACACTTAATATGCATGTAATATGTACCATCATCAGCACTTTACACACTTTTCATTGTGCAAATAGATGGTATAAACGTAATATGCATTGATTTCAAGCAATGACGTAATGGGATTTAAAAGGAGTATGAATTGGAAACGTTTATGAAACGTGTACATGTATGATACTAGTCAACAACCTACATGTTTTTCCTGAAAGGGAAGAGAAAAATGACAATCTCAAATATACGCATAATATATGCACTAACAACAACACATGCAATGGGATTTGAAAAGAGCGTGAAAATGTAATACGATACATGCGTGGTGTGTGCCAAGATATAACATCTTGATGGCGTGATGTCATCTTTTCCAAAACCCGTCTTGCACTTTCATGGCTAGCTATTTTCAAAACACTACACTCAACTACCAACCTACTTTGCTTGAGCAGGAGAAAAGGAAAAATGACAACAGCACACATACACAGGCATAATATGCATTTTTATTGCCCATGATCACCATCACGAGTAAAAACTAGATAGTCAGTGGGAGCATTCAGTAAAGGAAAGAAGGAAAAAATGTCAACAGCACCCACACAGGCATAATATGAACACAATTTCCCATGATCATCACCACCAGTAAAAACTAGGTAGTCAGAGGGGGGCATTCACAAACTACCTTTACCTTTATCAAGGCAATGAACAGTGTAAACGAGTGCATTGAAATGTAATGGCCAAAAGGTAGACAAATTAAGTGCAAACTAACAGTAAGGCTAGAGTACATTGAAATTCTGGGCCAAAAGGGAATAAGGCTAGAGTACACTAGCAGTAAGGCTAAGAGTACAGCCAAATTCTGGGCCAAAAGGGAATAAGGCTAGAGTACACTAGCAGTAAGGCTAAGAGTCCAGCCAAATTCTGGGCCAAAAGGAAGTAAGGCTAGAGTACACTAGCAGTAAGGCTAAGAGTCCAGCCAAATTCTGGGCCAAAAGGAAGTTAGGCTAGAGTACACTAGCAGTAAGGCTAAGAGTACAGCCAAATATAATGGCCAAAAAGCATACAAAATAAGA
>CM056169.1:2852346-2890214 GCA_029691765.1 Entomobrya proxima
GACGATGATACACATAATCCAACCCATAGTTGCCTCCTCCATCCACGCTGCATATATACATTTAAAATTAAAAAACTCAAATCCATGTGCTACACACTGCTAAAGAAAGCTGACTACAGAAGAGTTACTGTAATATTTGTATTATTATTTTGAGTGCGCACACAGAGAATCAGAATCATCAGACAAGATGATAATATCATTATTGTAGTGTGACCGGCAAGGTGCAGCGCAGCACAAACTACAAACAGGTACTACACAGAACAGAAAGCATTTTATAATGGCATTAAAAATGTTACCAGTTACCACTACCCTCACTCTGTTCAGTTTTGTACACATATCGCTTTACAAAATAGTTTTTAACTTGCTTGTCTATGCTTCAGCCCAGAAAAGTGCCACAAGATCTTTGAGCTGAGGAGAGCTATAGCATTCTGATTTTTATTATCTTCCAATCTTCCTCCATCATCATCCCAGTACAAAGTACGAGCTGAGCAGAGGGAGAGCCCAGAGATCTTAAACCAAGAAGAAGACAACGTCCGCCGTGGTCCAAGTTTAAGGTGAACAACAACAATAACAAAACATGGAGCATTAAAAGCCAACAACATTATTATTATGCACACACATTCACATATAAAACGCAGCATTAAAACGTAGTAACTTCTCCGCAGGTAGGCTCACTTTTCTGAACACATTGTAGCATTTTAACATAATCAAGTGTATCTAATACACAAAGTTTCTTCGGTGTTTTGTATCCTCCCCCTTGGTCTCATGCATTTTAATACCTTGAAAATTTTCATCTCTCTTGTTGCTTCTGCTTCTTCTGCGGCTCTCTTTCTTTTTCTCCTGGTCAAATACCATCAAAAATCATCATCATTACGGCACCACACCACACGGTCATCATCTTCCCTTCTTGTTGCCAACATCTTTTATATTTTTCAAGCCGGAGGAATACACATTTTTCTTAAACCTTTTTTGTCTTTTGTGTGTGTGTCTTGCAGTTCATCATACCAAACCAAGAAGGAACTGATGATGAAGATCATCTTTGCCAGCACATTATAGCCAGAAAACGTGTAACAAATGCCCAGTTTAACAGTGTTGTTGAGTAGCATCAGAGCAAAAGATAAACCTAAATACTTAAAAAATGGACCAGTTTACAACAATCCAGCTTAGCTATTACTGTACTCCATTCAGACTTCACATAAACAACAATACTTAATGAAAAATCTGCTTAGCTCACTACTCACTCCTTTTTCCTAATATCCATAAAAAGTATCCTCTCGGGCTTGTTTTTTGTTATTGTTACCGGAGATATATTATGTGCAACACGGCAGCAGAGAGAAATTACATAAGAGAATGGGAAAAAAGGGAAGACTACCAACTTGCCAGAATGATGATTTTTTTGAGGAGTGAGTGACTCAGGTGAATACGCTGTGGTTTCAGTTTTCTTCAGAAAAAAACTACCTATAAGAATATTTTATTTCTTAAAGGTATCCCTTTTGGACCTGTCAGCAATGTAGCGTGTAAAAATTGTGAAGCTACTACAACAAAACATTATGCACTCAAGATTGAGTTTTGTTGTTGAGATGCATAGAAGATGCGGTGGTGGTGATGATGGTGAAGCACTGTTTTGTGCCTGTTGTGCCTAAGTCGAACCCGAGACGGACCACGCAGAGGAGTTTGTTCAAGCTTGTTGCAGCGTATCGTTAAAAGAAGCAGGAAAAGAAGCATATTATATTTTCATACTTTTTTCTCTGCTTTTACCTGGCGTACCTGAGTTGATTACTTTTTAGTAGGAACTAGCACTGGCTAGCGGCAGCTGCAGTTTTGTGGTGTTTCTTTGAAAAATATCTATAAAATACTTAATCATGCGCATAATATATTGTTGTTGTATGTGTAGTACAAGCGTGTAAAACTGCACCTCTGCAAGATTAACCTGAAAAAATGCAAGTTTTACCAACAATAAATAATAATTGGTTTGCACACTAACTCACCAACTCAAGTCCAGTCTGAGAAGAAGAGTGATTGGAAACAAGAAAATGGAGAAACAACAGCACAGCGTTCATACGTTTTCTTTTTACTTAATATCGTGACTTGTAAAAAACTTCTGTGTGCTTCTTACAATATTGGAATTATATTGTGTGCTGGTTAATTGCATACACACTGGAGTAAATCCTATTCTGCCTATAGTGCCACTGTTGACGGATGCGCTCATAGGTAGAAACAAAAAAGCATGTAAAAAGATTTTGTTTGAATTTTGGCAGTACAATGAATTTTGTGTGGCTTTGCTAAAGAACAAAATGTGGAAAAGTGTGTAACTGTCTACCTGTAACAGCAACAACATCATCATCAATCCCAAAAGTTACCACTTGTCTTGCCACCTGCATTCCTGAAGAGAGAATCCCTCCAGCAGAATTTTCATGAATGTTTCTGTCTGACAAGCGTCTGTTATTCTTTCTCTCTGGGAGGATGACAGGAAGGGTAGGAGGCAGAGGATTCGAATTGCAGGAGGAAATCGAACATTAAGAGTTATACGGAATGATAGAGAGACACTGTGTCGGTGTAATTAGGGAAGCCTTATATAGTTTTTTTTACTGAGCAACCACCTACAATGCAAAATGCAATGCAATCTACATAAAAACTTTCATTCCAGTTGATGAGGGTGGTAAAGTAGATGTGAAACCTGTGCTACAACTTGTATGTAAAAAGAAGATGAAAATGCAAATGTAAGCTTGCATAGGGAAATGCGGTGGAATTAGGAATTACTGCAGGAGCAGAGAACCACGCACGTTTTTGGACTGTCTGGCTCTGGCTATATTCGACAATAGATAGTTGAGTTGAAGAACGTCAATTGATTCACGTGTATTATCAGAAATAATGAGATTTTTCCATAGAATTTTGCTCACAATATTCTGATTAGTTTGTACCTGGTTTGAATAAGAGTGAAGCGAGACGACTGAATTGCAATTACCTAAATATCGGATCCAGATGGGGAATATCTTGAGATTCTGCTATCTATTAGTCCAGTTTATAGGCATTTATTGCTACAAAATAACATTTGGTGTTGAAAGCTGCTTGAGACTCCTTTCTTGATTTAAAATGGGGATTTTTCGTTTGTTCCTTTGCTTTGCTACTTGAATGAACTATCCGTGAATGGAAACTTAAAGTGCATGAAATATTATTTTGGTTTGCTACGCAATCGGCTTTTCTATCTAAAATTAGAACATGGCTTTGATTGAAATATATGTCATCTTAACAAATCGAATCAAGTTATGAAGCGGATTCCAATCCTACGTTTAAACGTGCAAACGTGATCTACGGATACCAATTTTACTTTTAATCTAAATCGAAGGACGACGTCGGCGGCAGTGGTGACTGAAAAGAGAAGGAAAAGGAAAAGCGTGCTACTAGTGTGCTATAGTGGTTTCGTCATCCATTCAAAGCCACCATGCAAGAAGGAACGAATTCTTTAAGGTAAAACTTCATATTATCTTCTTTTTTGGTCTGCGCAGACAATATAATTGCAAGTGCAGTGAACAATGCTACGTAATATTGTAAAATTCTTAACAAATTTAGAATATAGGCAATAAAACACCAAGTTCTTTTTGCGCATTTACCAAATAAGTGTATTGTTTGAAAAACACGTGCTGCTGAATACCTTATTCACTTCCTTTTTCAAATCTTTCGGTAAGGTGTATTAATTTGTGTGGGAAAATGGTAAGAATTGCGGTGTGCATTTTCCAATTTGGAATTAAGCAGATATAAATTCAAATATTTCTGTCAACATTAGAAAACTCATAAAATGGTTTTTGTAAAGTCGACAAGGAACTTCCTTCCTCCACGGTACGATTTTAGCAGAAAGAATAACAGTGAAAAATGTTTATTTGTTAAAGGTATTTTGCATAAATTGCGCATAAATGTCCGACCTTCGTTACATAATTGAATTTACAATTCAAGTGGACCCGCACCATTTATGAAACGACAAGGCAAGCTTATTGGAAAGAATATAAATCTAAAAATGAATCATTCCAAAGAAATGTGGAATGCCAAGTGCGTAGTTGTCGGAGGGATATGGGTAATTTGGTTTCGCAACATTTTTAGACGAACTGGGAACTCAATTATTTCAGATCCGATATCATTCCAACAGGAGATTTAGGTGTAGTCAGAAATAGATATGATATATAATTATGCTTAAAGTGCTTAAGACTAATTACTGATGAAATTGGAAACATTGTGGTTTTTACTCATTAGCAAAGCTTCGCACATTACGTTCCTCCTGTCACCATATTTTTTCCTGCATAAAAAATACTGCTTACTGAATAGCGATCACTTATCAGATCAGTTACCTTGCATAAAAATGCTTTTTCCATATTAGGAACGCTATTGACTAATTTGCTTAAAGCATTTTGCACAATAATTCCTCCTCCAAAAGAATATAGTGGCACATGCTTGCATGCTTTAAGCATTTAAATGAGTTCACAACGACAAAGAGACATGAAACGGTATTGTCACAAGAATATAAGCAGCAAAAATATGCCTTGGGGTACGCAGATCACAAATTATGTCCATCTGCTAGAAAAAATGTAGACCTAACGAAATACCATCGTTCAATCTCAAGTTATTTGCCAATGTGGTGGTATGCTTTTCGTGTGAAATGTTTAAAATGTTTACATTGATACGCTAGATTTGACAAGTCAACAGGTACATTTGAGCCATGTGCAATGGCTTTTTTTAAAGCAAGACCAACGTTTGCAGGTGTAGACTAGCACGATATCCATTTTGTGACATTGTCTTTCAAAAAAGGATTTTTTTACGATATCTTCCACTTGCACTTACCAAAAATGATTTATGGTTTTCAAATAGATGCCAAACTGTTTCAACCTAAATTCTACCTTTAAGTTATAAGTACCCACATATTTTTTGGTCAGTGGAATTTTTAAGTAAAGCTGTTTATCATGTCACATTGTTTACTTTTTTAACGCATTAAAAAATTTCAAAAAGCAATTAAAACTGTGAGGCAGCCCAAAAATGTTATTTTTATTGTTTTTCTGTCTGAAGCACGCAGAATGAATTACTGCTGTGCTGTAAAGATAACTACATAAAAGTACATCATCATATCATCACTTTTTTAGTCGCAGTGTATCTACTTGGTTGATTAAAGACGAGAGACGATAAAAATAGTGTGAAATTATTGGATACTTAAAAAAGTCTAATCTTTTCTTGTCAGCCGCTCTCATAGTCCATTATAATCATTGGTAACTGGTAACAATCGTAAAAACTCCTATCAGTTTTTTTAGCCCAGCCTTAAATTATATGATAGCCAAACACACGGAAACAAACCTGAAAGCTAAAAAGAGAAAATGAGGCTGTGACACTTGAAGAAATTTCTTTCAAAGTTTTCCTCTACTTTGTCATTCTTACTCAACTAAATCTGTCACAAGGTAAATAATAAATTATACTTTTTCTGGCTCTTGTGTCCACACACAAAAAAATATTTGCAAAGTAGTAAAGAAGAATGTCATTTACGAAAAAAAGATTTTCTTCAACTACCGCAAATATCCATCTGCAAAAACTGCATCCTTAATGCATTTTTCTTTAATGTTTTTGTCCGACTTTGTTAATAATCCTGAAAAACTGATGCCTTTGTATTTTCTACGCCCTTTCCATGTGTCTGTGTGTGGTTTATACTATCCGCATAAACATAAAAGCGGGGCTTATTTACGAGCTACTTGTATCAAAGAAGGTAGTTTTCTTGTCTAAAAACCAAAATGGATGGCTTATTCACTACTGTAATATGTGTTTTTGCAAAGACTCAAATTTTAAGGCGAGGTAGACAGAGAGCCCGCCGCAGTTTTGTCTACTAGTTTGAATAGAAGACAGAGAATTAAATTACAAAAGGCAGCAAATTACTAACTGCGCTGCATCTTGAAAAAGAAGTCTCTATGCAAAAAATTGTTTTTGCTTTTCCAAACGCTAAAAATTGTAACAATGAAATTGCAGCCTTTGCCTTCTTCTTCATATAGAGATTATTTGCAAGCCCACAACTCAAGTAGATAAACACCAGTTTTTGTTATTTATTATTGTTAAACATACTGTAATGCACACTGTTGTACAAGATGTGATCTCTTCTCTCTTCAATCTACTTTAGTAATTCCGTCCGACGACTATGATGCTGCCTTGAAATTCTCTTTGAAAATACGTTCTAAACAAAGCTCATTGTCAGCTTTATCATTATTGCCATCACCGTCGTCATTATTTCATTGTAGAACGATCACTACCATATTATTTAAAGAGCATGCCGTCTGTGTAGTATGGTGGCGGAGGATTGCATTTTAATCTTCATTCAGCCAGCAAACTAAACAACATCTTATGTAAAAGTAATACACGAAAAAATTAGGGATTAAGTTTTTTATATAAAGAGGCGTTTCTTTTCTTCCTTCTTGTTGTACTTGCATCGTCTTGCAAAGTTGCAACAACGAAACAACAAGGCTTGCATTATGATCCTCAAAACTATTTTTGGTCAGCCGATTTCCGCTAGCCAAATAAAATCCACCCAGACATATAGCTTGGTGGTATGTAATTGTGTACAAAAATAGTAATCATGCGTACCTAATTGCAACTAATAAAAGCTATAAGGCTAAAAACCATCTCCGACAACCAAAACCTTACTTTAAAAACAATATTGCACACAATCCACTTGAATAGGTTTGTTCAAAAGTTTTACAACCTGCGTTCCAACATGCAAATTAAATTTTTATTACTATTACACTGCCCCTTTTGTTCCTCTCAGCCCTTCATTTATATACGCGTATGATTACTGATTGCTTTAATCACCAATATATTCAGAAAGGGGAATAAAAATGAATGAAAGCCAAATTTGAATAAAAATCCGTATTAACTACGTACACGCGTGAAAAATGACTTTACGGTTTTACATTTCGATGTCCGATAATGTTTCGATTAAGACGCATGATAAATACTGAATGGGTTGTTTGTACAGTAACTGTATCCAAAATGTGAATACGCTTCTTTATGAAGAGTTGCGATGAGATGATGGAAGTCTTCTACTAACCAAACTATATGAAATTTGAGAGTCAATCCATATGAAACATTATAGTACCTAAGCAAAACGCTGGCATAAAATGAGAATATGAGAACGGTGCGAACTGTGTACCTTTCTTCAAATAACTCATTTGCATTTCCCTTTGAAGCTTTTTAAAACCTGGGCTATGTCTACCTGCTTTACAGAGAGCTTGTTAAAAATACCAAGTTTATATTTTCAGCTCAGTGACCACTAAATTACCCTACGCACAAGTACATCTCTAAAAGAAGATGACGCGAATAATGGCTAGATGACATTAATGTGCAATAATAATCACCGAAAATGATTCACTGAATACGTGAGTTTTCTCAGAACGCAGAGAAGAGTCAGTGTTTAGAATCTATTAAACTATGTCACTGATGCAAAAATTGTGTACTTCTTATTATGGTATGGTAGCAAAAGACACAAGGCCCAATAATAGCCCCCAACCAACTAAACATTTTCTACTGCACGATGCACAACGACCACACATTTGAAAATGCTTTTCCTCCTACTCATTACAATAGGTAGATGATGACAAAGATGATGATGGTAAGCACAGCAGGTTGAAAAGTTTAAATTAAATTATTTGCTCAGAGAGATACTTCTTTGAAGCATTTTTTCTACCTGTGTGTATACTGTCACATTATCCTAAATATTTTAATTCCCCGGTTTAAATTCGTGCTTGGACTGATGGTTTAGTGTAATTTGTATATACTTAGTAGTTTATCGCTTTATCTCTAGAAGATAGAGTCATAATGATATTTAGTCTTTGTGTTTATGAAGTTGTGCCACAACAACATGATGCATCAACGTGGTATTAATCAGGGACATAAGTAGCTGTTTAGCGGTACTTAGAGCTGACAATTATGATAACAAATTCTCAAGTACGCAACACGACTCTTAAAAACTTGTCGTTGTTTATTGCTACAAGAGTAGCATTTAAAAGTAACTCTATTTAGTAAAGCACAAAATGGAACCAGGCACACTTGTCTATGAACATTTCATAAAGAAAAAAATTGAAATTTGAAAACTGAATAGGAATTTGTATAATGAGTTGCATATGTTAAAGATAGATTTTGTAGATTGCTCGATTTGTGAATTGCGCTAAAATAACTTATGTTGGCAGAGATAATATTATTAGATGCCTATTAGCTCATGATTTTGACCAATTCGTGATTTGAATACAGGCAGTTCTTCTAGTTAATATGTAGTACAGCGCCTCTTTGTTGACAGTCAGAGTGAAGCTGTCAGAAAGTCAGAAAATTGACTGACAGATTGGATACTCATTGTCAGCTCAGCACCTATTCAAACTCCTAAGGCCATTATGGCTCATAATATACTTCATAATCATAATAACTCTATAAGCATGCATAGCAAGCAACACGCACATTTGTCTAGTTTATTGTCAATACATGGTAATGAGATGTAAGTTTTGTAAAACATTTTGTTATAATTTGGTGGTTGTGCAATATTTGAAAATAGAAGTTTGATTTTTGTGACGATTAAATGTGACGCAAGTGTCAATTTAGAATTTACTGTTTAGAAATATGAACACAAATAAATTCTTGCAAGAAATTCAATGTTGTTTTAGAGAGGGACAAGAAAAATGACGATCCGATCACCATTAAATCTAATACTGATGAATTAACTTCCCATTTGTCCTAAAAATTGTAATCGTACTTTATCTTCCTCCAAAAGTCTCAAAAAACCAGAAAATTTTCACACGTAGATCATTGCCCTTGTTCTTGTTCCTCGTCCAATTTTCTTCCCAAAACAGAAGCAGACGACACAGTAGCATACTATTATAATAGCTTGCCTTGGCTATCATGTTCAATATCATTTTACATTTCTCATTATCCTTCTCGCCTCTAAATTGTAACGTTTTACTATACTAGACCTACATATATAGCAGTTAGCCATTGTTGTTGTGTTGAAATGGACACACAGGTAATTATTACAAAAATTATTTTTGTCTTTCAATTCCCAATTAACTGTGAACTTCCATATAAGTGCTGACAAACTAGGATAGTATTGTCATTGTCTGCGTGAGACTAATAACAGTAACAACAGAGATTCTTTTGGCCATCACCACCAGTTTTAAAAAGTTTAAGCCAGCGTTTCATATAGATTCCTTTGTGACGCAGATGTTCCATGTTACTGATCAGATAATGACGTATTCTCTTTTGCTGACGAAAGCCGTTCTCTTTTAAACCTTTTATCATCCTAACTATTTTGCTTACGTCTATTGAACTAGACATATGATCTTTAGAGAAGTACAAAAATGTAAGTTAAACACTACATGATTCATTTCATGGTGGTATTGTGTTCTGGCGGAGGTCTCCTTTGAACCATCGATGATGATAATATTTTACAGTTACGCAATCTCTGCATACATATTGTCCTCATCAATCAAAAACATAATGGCTCTATGCCATCGACGCATATTTCATATAAGGCTGACAATATAGCACATCGACACTTTTTTAATTGCCGTATAAATTCCGATAATTGGGACGTATTCAATGGATATGTTGTGTATGTGTCACTATCAACTATCGGTACTTTTTTATAGCTGCTTGTCAAAAGTATGCTCTTAATTCGCAGCTGGACTTAAGTGCGAATATTTTAAAGGACACTGAGTTGTTAGTAGACTTGGGCAATCAATCCATAAAGTAAAAGTGACAAATACTCAGAACACACCTCTGTTTTGCCTTGTGTTTGGATTCACTTTTTAAAGTTATATCTAATCCAATGCCACATATAATCATTATACACCTTATTTTCTCCGCTTGACTCTCAACTCTCAATCTTGTCATCATTATTCACCTTCAAAACCAATATAAAATCTTATAACGATCCTCAGAAGCTATTTTATTCAGTTTTTTATATATATGGCTTTATACCTACATGCCCTAATGATCATTTTGATTACATAAAACATGGCTACTTATCTTGTTTGAAGTTTGAATAATTTAAAGCCGTATTGAGTTGATGGTGGCGGCAAAATAGGAGATGATCACCTACAAAAATTTCTGTAAAGTAACCTACTGCCTTAGCTGAGATTTGTCATGTTAGGTATATTTTATGGACGATTAGCTGCATGCAAGTTTATGTTAGAGCCCCAAAACACTTCAACGTAATTGGAAGGGACCACAAACATCCCATTCACAAGAATAATAATTATTTTTGCTTATATAAGGTTGACATAAATGGTCAAAGGGGCTATCATAACATGGCTTTATTGCATAATTTAAGAATGCATAAATGATTCAATGAATTAGTTTGCTGAGTAGCACACACACACATGTGCGTTTTGTTTTTAAAAAAAATTGCAGATGGTAAAAGTGAAAAATGTAGATTATTACAATGTGTGTGTACTCATCCTCTTTTGATTAAAAGTTGTAGTATCTGTTTAACAAAATGATTCCTTGTGTTTGCACCACCTACATGAATAATTGAGGGATGATCATTAAAGATTGTGATTGCACACATAAAAGAAATACGATTAGCATCGTTTACAAAATCGGCATTTTATCAAATATCGCATTAATATTTGCACTTGTAAATTACCATAATATTATGCTGTAACTTTACTCTTTTTTAAAAATCTGACCTACCGACAGGCAGGACAGGAACGACAACACCGCCCAAAAGTGTTCTCTATTGATTTGATAGTGTAAAAAAATTTACTTTCGCTGATTGTCAGTTGCTATTTGACTTTTTATGCAGTAATGCCCACAAATAAATAAAACTGTATGTTGCACAGTAAAGATTTTTAATGAAAAGTGACACATGCACACAAGTCAAGTGAGAAGGGAGCACGTAAAAAATTGGTACCGCCTCTGCTTTCATGTCAATAAATTTCTGATTACATTGTTGTGGGCAGAGTATTGACTGCTAACCTTTCAGCCTTTGAATTGTTCCTTTTTATTTGCTTGGGTGAACCTTGTGATGTGATGATAATAATAGCTAATAAAAAATATTGCAACTTTCAGCCTTCAGACTGGGACTACCTTTTTGCATAACTGTCGTTACGCATTATGTTTAATTGTGTCAAATGTGCATTGCATTTTATATAGATATTGTTCTGGTGTAAAGTTAAAGTCTTTGTTGAATTAAATATTTGAAAAAGCTTATATATGTCAAATTTCAAGTCTCATAGAATTTGATTCTATCGAAAAATTTGTAGTCACAAGCAAGGTTTCTTAAAGAAAGAAATTTCCAGACAAAAGAAGCTCCAAATTCTTTGTACTAAACCACCTTTAGAATTTTTGGGTGTGTTAGGTTTGTTAGCTCCCGAAAACCCCCCTTGCTCGTTGCAAGTGTATTTTTATGCAAAGTTTCAACACATTTTTCTGCGAGAAAAATTTTAATATCATAAATCAAATAATAAATGTGTTTGACACTCCATTTGAGATGACTCTGGTGCATTTAAAAACTGCAAGTTTATATAACCACCACAAATGCTCATGTTTGTGCAACAACGCACCATTTTAAAAGGAGCAATGCCCCTTTTGCTTTACTACCGGACTGCTGGGGTGACATTTTTTTCCTTTCGTTAATCCATTTAATTCTGTCGCGCACAGCCCTAAAGCCCCGTTTGCTTTCAATTTTTTCATTTATGTCATTGTAAACAAATTGATGCATAATGACTTGACATCAAAATCATTTATAAGTTATTTGGTTATTTTGCGAACAGGTCATGCTCCTCTTTATTAGGGCTGCTGTGTGTCAAGTCAAGTTAATTCTTCTATTGCTGCTGTTGTACGAGTTACTTGCGGTGATAGTTATTTGGCGTGGTAATAACAAGATAAACGAGCGGTTAAACTTTGTGAAGCCCTCTCGTTTTAAAAATATTTTTTATTCGCGATTTACTCCTCTTGACAAGCAAATTTGTGGATTGTATAAAGATTACGCTGAACGAAATAGGAAAATAATGGGCATTTTAAAAAGTGGCATGCTGCGAAGTATTGTTAAACTAGTGTCGATTCTGGCGATGTAGGCAGTTGCAGTTTTTTCTTGTGGTTTGGATTATCCATCGTGTCCACATTTTATAAGATTGCTATTTTTCATAACCATTGTATCCGCTTTGTTGTAATTGTAAGGGTAGCTCTGCTCAGTTCAGTTTTTTTTGTCAAGATCAACTATTTATTTTACCACATGGGAGTACTTCTTGTAATGCTCAGTACGCAGCAAGATTATTGGCCATGATTAGCTTTATATCCAACAGGCATTATGGCTCACATAAAACATTCTTGTATTCAAATTCACAAGCTACTTGCTTTTTTTACTTTCTGACTTGAACACACACATGCGTGTGTTTTTATTGCACAAGATCTAGATTTGGACTGAACTGCTCAAAGGGTTCAAAAAATACATATAAATGTTACGTTACGCGTTTTTTTATATAAATGGAGAGAGAAAATGCTTTTCTTGATTTGTGAAGGAGGAAAAAGAATTAATGTTGCCGTTATTCATACATGATCATCATAACGGACGAGTTTAGAAAAGAACACATTTTCACTACGACACTTTCAGTTCACATCTTTTTATGTGAGTGTGTGAGTGCATTCACATATTATGCGTCGTTTCCCATTAAAAAATGTTGACATCTGGTCACCTCACTCTGAGAGAAGAGGAGTAATAATAACAATAAACACCACACAAAGAACAAACAAACCTTGTAAAGCGTTATGACTTTCAAAGCCACATCATCCGCTAAACTTGGAAAAAATGGAGTTCTCTCTCTCTTATGTACTCTCTATCTATCTGGGTAGGAGATTAAACGTTTATAAAATCCAATGTATATGTCGCATTGTACTTACTACACGTTGCATGCAACACGCTTTGTATATGTCCACATCTTGAAGACAAATTTAAAGCATATCTTAAGAAACATTTCCATAATATTATATTCCATACAACATACAATATTCATAATCACGTTAAAGCTTTCATGTTGTTCATTTTTTACAATGCATTCAAAGAGATTACAAAATGGATTGAATGAATAATATCCCATAGATCATCACTCTCTCTGTCCCTCCATCTTGCTGTAGACCAAAAAGATAATTCCGCATAGTATAGTAGTATGCGTTTGTAGTGATTGTCGTGTCGTTGTCAATTTGATAAATACGAAAAGGGTTTTTAAATTGTTATTGTTGGCCCTATTAGTAGTTTGGTTGATTGAGGAGTTGAGAGAGAGATGTACTTTGTTAATGACGGCAAATTGGTTTGCTTGTTTCAAAGTTTCAACTATATGTCAACATCATTGCTACAAGCTGCATGTAGATAGAGAATCTTCTTCCTTTCTGCACTACAAAAAACATTGAACGTCAACACTAGGTCGACCTTTCATTTTTTTAAACATTACAATTACAGCAATATATATTGCACAAAAGTTGTCATTTTATAAATACAACATAAAAAAATCCCCACGCAGAGCGCAGAGAGCAGACAAGACTCCCTTTTTAAAAAGGGTGTTATTGTGTTCATCAGAGAGTCAGTTTGTGAAAGGACATTGGCACAGGAAATTCTTCGTTTAGGATTTTATTCGTTTTGTACTTTGTGTCCTGTGCGCACACACATTTTTATGTTCCAGTAGACCAGAATAAAACAAAATTTGTTCAAACATTCTTTTTCTGGGTTTTGTCACGTTTGCCATTTTTGTACCTTAAAGTAGTGTGTGGGGTCAGCTAAATGATTCCTTTATTATCATCAAAATGGTTCTGCAACATGAGTGTTACGAGAACAGCTTTCAGTACATTAGTGACTTGGTGACCGTGCCTTGGGTGCTAAACGTGACGGTGAAAGCGTGTTCAATATTCCTACTCATTTTGGCTAGTCGTTTAACTTGCAAGGGAGTTTACTACTTGCACAAGAAAATGCTATCCCTTACTCTACTAAGTTATCAACTTGCATTAAGGCTGAAAAGGTAGTAATTATTAGTGTTACGAAATCTGAAAGTCAAAAAGAACAAATCGGAAAAAATCGAGAATGAAACAATAAAAGCTTTTGATTGTGTTTCTTGTCCGCTCTGTTTTCTGTGTGTACTGCATGCATTTAACATGCTAGTAGGTACGTTATTATTTGGAACGTCTTGAGTCTTTCTCTTCTACAATGCACGCACCCATAGTGTAATGAATCATTCGAATCAAAAATGAAAAATTATTGCTTTTAATCAAACTCATCAAGGTAAACCCGAGTTCATCTTTTTGCTGAATAACTTTGCTTGAACAAAACCTTTTTTTGTTTTCAATCAGGCAATAATCAAGTGCGTTGTGAATGTGAAGTTTTGTAAATTTTTTTCTGTGTGTAGAACAATACCGTTGGCCAAATATGACTTACAATAAAAGCCTTCTTTTGTTAAGCTTGAAATTTTCAAAGCTTGTGATGGCAATTTGTGCGCAAAGAATTGCACTACAACACACCATTGTTACCTTTCTTTGTTGTTAAAACACCAGACCAGTACCCTCCCTGTTCCTATATAAAAATGCATGGGCTTGATTTCATTTTTTTCCTCCGTGTTCAAATTCTGTTTCAACTGCCTTCTTCCTTTTCTGCATTTCACAGACAGAGAGCTCATGAGCAAGATTGATTGTGATTTTTTGTGATAAGCTTTTACCAAAAACGAGTGATGGATAAATAATCATATAGTTTTGCAAACTCTGATGCTGCAGTGTACACGCCTGTAGCAAGGAAAACCGCTGCTTATCATAATACACCACTGCTGTGATTTAATGAGCGTAATGTATATATTTTTTATGAAATGTTTACGGTGAGTCGTGTCTCTTTCTTCTTCTTCTTTGGTCGCTGCCAATTGCCATTATTGTAAGAAAAGAAGCAATATGCAAGTGCGTAAAAATGTGTGTGTCTGTACTATAAAATATTATTAAGCTTTCTTTCTACATGTCCTTCTTTCACAGCCTGAATGCATGCTGCATGCCACCCCTGTGTTTTTAGTGCTTTAAACCCTGTTTCTCAAAAGATCAAAGAACTTGGACGGAAGAACTTTATAAAAAAGTGCGTTTGACTATGAACTTAATAATGATAATGCGATGATATACTCAAGGAACTAAATAAAAAAGCAGCCGAAACTACTTACACAGACAATAATACAACGTGTCTATTTGCTGTTATGTAATTCAAAGAAGGAAATTCAGGATTTTAGTATACAAGTTCATCATCATCAAAAAATTACTGCGCAAACACACGTTATTTTTTGCTCGTGGTGGTGGTGGCGTACCCTCTAGCACGTCAAGTTTCTTTTGCATTTGCAACGCAACGTGACCAACCTCATTTTTGTGTAAAGCTAAAAAGAAGAAGAAATGAAAATGCTGAGAAATTCTCCTGTCTGATTCCCCATGTACAGCTTTTCCACATTTCCGCAATGTGTTGTTTCCGCCAGTTGAAAAACTGACAACCCATGTGTTTGGTTGTGTGAAAGCGGATTTTTTTAGAATTCTTAAAATTCCTGCATGCATGCTGCTTAAACGAATGATTTCCACATGTTATGTAATGAATTGTTAGAATTGCTGTAAAAGTGATATTCCATGTTGTACAAGTTTCTGAATTACCTATATTTCAGATATTAATTCAGATACATAGAATCCAAGCTTATGATTCGAATTCAACACCAATTCTGTTTAAAAAATTCTCATCGTTTTCTTTGTTTTCGTTTTATACTTTGCAATTTAATACATCATTAAAATAACTACAAATTGTTTCTCCAGTCCAGCTATTTACTTTAGGATTTCCCAAACTTGCTAACAATTTCAGTTTAGTTTAAATATTTATGCATGATTGTAATGCTCACGCGATTTCCTTCTTTTCTCAGTTTCGTTATTGCTTAACTTTTTGCTGAGTTATTGAGAAACTGTAAAATTTTCAAGTATAAAACTGTGCTACAATGTCTATCGTATTTTGTTGTTTTATTTTAACAATCAAAACCTTGTTCTGCATCGTAGTAAATAAACCATACCAGAAACTCGATTACTATAAATTACTCTTGAAAATGTTAATTGGAGAATCTAACGAGAACACAAAATCAATCGGAGGAATCAATCTTTGTGTCTGGATTTACGTTATCAATTATTAACAGTGCATGCTAGAGCTACGCTGGGTCAACACATTTCAAAGTCAGTATAATGGCTGGCAACAACACAGATAATACTCATATTGACTATAGATGTTGTGCCCTGTGCAGGTTTGTTTGCTTGCTTTCTCTTTGAAATAATTGATATTTTTGTGTGAAATGTTAATCTTTTATGCTTTCAAAGATGCTTTTTTGTTGTATGGCAATTTTTGCATTTCCGCTTAACGATAACGCTGTTTATATGCAATCTATAATATTCGGTAACATGTAAATGATTAGATATTCGGATTCCATGGTCTTAATTCTGCAGTAATCGTAAGGTTAAATGTATTGTTTTATGTTGAATTGAGATTATTATCAAAAACTGATCGAGGCCATCTGTAAATATTCGTAGATTTATCCAATTTATCACTCAGACCAAACTCAATCCAGATACATTTTATTTCAAACTTTTAGATTCAATTTTCAATTTCTGATGCCGATGTTCAAGGAGTAATGCTGTATTTAAACTCGTCAATACTTTCATGACATTGATGGCATAGATAAAATAAAATAAACAGCCCCATAATTCTTAAGTGTACTCATTCAAGTACTAACCCTGGCCCGGTCACTATTTTCAGCTTGCTGTAAACTTCAAGCAGAAACTGTGATTAAGGCAAATAATGACTGACAAAAAGCAGTTCATTATTAAAACGGAAAACCTTCAAACTTCTATCTTTCAAGCTGTCTATACAGCTTGTTAGATACTTTACACACACAAAGATAAAAAATCATGAAATATTGATTTCATGAAATGCACCCCGTCTCCTATATCACTGTTATCAATGCACTTATTGTATAGAGTCCCCTTCTTTTTGAATATGAAGCTTTTATCTTCTTCGAAGATTTGCGTAAAAATCTAAAAATCTCTACTTTTCTCCCTTCCTCTCCTCTCGTTAGTTAAGCATCCCCCTTCTCACGAAGTGCATGATGCTGGGCCATTTATCCACCACGACGATAGTGGAAAATGAGCCAAAAACCAAGTCATTACTTTTTAGTTAATGACAAAGAGATATCTTTCTTTAAGGTGTACTTAGAGTAGTACACTGTGTGCTCCTCTTAATTTTTCATTGTGCTAGGTTTCATGATTATTGTTATTATTATTATTACTGCAGCTTTTGCGACATCATCAACATACTTACTACACACACACACACAAAATTCACCGGCTTTTGTTGGCCATGGGCAAAAATTGTAGTAGTAGTTTTACTAGCTGTTGTGTACTTTCTTCTTCTTTTAAGCAATAAATATGACCAAATCACGACTTGTAACTAACTTTTCAACGCAGTACAAAAAAATCTCATTAGTGGAACTCAGCGCGAGACGAAGTCGAGTGCCGGGTGAAGTTGAAGCTGAAATGATCTGAGAACATTTATCAACATCTCACATACAACAACAATAACAGAGATGAAAACTGCACAGTGCACAGTTAAAAGAAAACATTATTTTTTTCAACAGAGATAAATGTGAATATCCATGCTGCTGATTATTATACCCACCCTATAATAATATGCACTTAAAAGCTTTTACTTCTACACAGCAGCAGCAACACTACAGGGCAAAATGATGACAGGTTTGTTTTGAGGTGATAGAAAAAATGGGATTCCTCTTTCAAGCTTGAATAACAAGCTGGTAAACACAACAGCGTAGGAATTTTTATTTAGCGTTTTAGCAGCTTGTAAAACGAATTGCTGTTTTGAACCAGGACAGGTAAACATTTTTTCGGGGCAAGTTGGTGTTGACACCGAAGTTTTCTGAATGAAATAATAAAAAAGTTGTACAATAGCAAATAGGTAGTTTAAAAGAGGAAGCTTGGTTGTCTGGTTGAGAAAATGAGAAATCTTTTTTTGCGACAAGAGATAGAGAGTCTGTTTAACTGCACATTAGTCATATTCATCCGGTGCTTTCTACTATTCAGAGGGAGGAAGAAGGGAGTGATCCGACCTAAATGGATGCATTATTTTAAAGCAAAATGAGGAGAGCATTTTGAGACATTACAAAAGGTAGACTTTATCATTTTAGAGAGGTGCCCATGGGCAAACTGCATACTTGTTGGAGAGCAACTTTTTCTGGTAGTTTTTAAGAAAGAGAACTCTTAATTTACGGCATGTGTCCCATAAATTAGAATATCGACTGGGGAAAAAAATGGCTGGCCAAACCCACACATAGGTACGTGAAAATGCATGTTGATAGTCATGTTTTTACTTTTACCTTTATCTTCTGTGTTGTATGTTGTGCATCATTGGGAATTAATGTACGGTGGAGATTGTTTATATATCTTTTTTGTTCGTTAGTGAATGTGCAATTGATTGTAAAACTTTTCTTTTGTACATGAGTCAAAGTCAAGTGTTCAGAAAAAACCTGGTTTTTACAAGCATTTGTTGTTGCTGTGCAAGTAAGTAGGAAGTTTTATGGACAAGGCTGATATATAATTTTATGAATTCCGCTGCTCAACAAGTTAAAGTTGATTTTCGCTTCTGCGGGCTAGAAAAGGGATGAAAACAGCAGTGTGTACAGCAGTGTAGAAAAATGCAGTTTTTATCTGCACGGAGAGATCTCTCTACTATTATATTAGAGTGTAAAAAATGACCAAAGTTGCCTAGGGTCAATGATTACTTTTGCTTTTGTGTGACGTATGCGACATGCATGTGCCTTACTTGCAAACTGGTGGTTTGCACCGAAGCAGATTTATTATTAATTGCGTCCATGTTTCATGGGAGAATAATGGGAATCCTGAATAAGTAGACTGGTACTTTACTACCTACTTCAACTCCTCAAAGCTATAATCTAGACTTAAACCATCTGCGCAGCAATTTTACCCCAAAATGGAGAAAACTCCATGTTAAACAGAGAAACTATCCAGTAACACAAATTCCAACATTAAAACAAAAATTAAATATCATATTTATGGAACCCAATCAACAATTAGTAAGAATGAGACCAAGCCCTTTCTAATTTAATTTTCTGCGCATTTCCATCTGCTGTTTGTGTTTATCATTCATTAAATTATTATTTACAGAACTGCTTCCATCTTCCAAAGATAAATGCTTGTAAAAGATTCAGAAATCATTTTGCTTTACTATCACTAATCGCATTTGTTTAGATATAGTTATCAAATCAAACCAGCGGCAATTATGTAAGAGCTATTCCAAATACATTGACACTTTTTGCAACAAATTGAACTACAACACCTACTTTGCCTTGAATTCTCCTATCAAGTGTTTAAAAATATGTCGGTATCCCACACTGTCAAGAAAGCCATATGCATATACACTAAAACCAAGTTGCAGAATACGATTAGTTGTGGGAGTACTACTTTTCTAAGCATTATTACCATGTTCCTTTTAAAAAGCAGAAAAAATCAGAAAAACAGAAAACCTGTTTTTTAAATAACAACCAAGCCACCTCCAAAACTGAGTAGTAGAGTGACGATACCTACACGCACACGGAGATTTTTACAATGAGTCCCAAAAAACCTAAAGCTTTCCATGATTACCTATGTTGCTGCTGGTCAAACATGTAAAGTTTACATCTTTTCAAGAAGAGAAACTTTTTTGCATGAAAAACTCCTTCGTTGCACATTCTTGCTGAAGTGCTGGTGAAACTTGAAAGGATAGATGGACACTATGCAGCATACACATCTGTAGAACTGAAAAGCTTGCATCAAACCATTTTATTATCATACGTCGTGATTTTTTTCAAGTTTCAAGTGCCTTGCAAATAAAGTGAGCAATCCCATGAAACAGGTGATGATCCTGAAGATCGTCGACTTTATCAGCTGGGATGACTAACCCGTTGAAAAAACGACGCCAGAGCAAAGAGCAACTTTATCAAGTGAAAAGTCATTGTTTGCGTAGATACTAGATACACGGTATTGTTAGCTCATTGGCAATGTGATGTCAGAGATCGTTGTATGTACTTTGAACATTATTAATTATCCTGCTCTATCGCACTATGAAACGTGTCGTGTTCCTTATCGGTGAAAACATATCACTGCATCCAGTCTCCTGTGCTACTGCTAACTCCTAGTTATTATATTCCGCAACATTTTAAAACAATGCAATGGCTGAATGCAATTGTCATGTTGCAACCACAATAAAAACAAATTTTAAGCCTTGCCAACATTTTTTGCATGATACCGCTAGCCCTGCAAACATTCAACCCATAAGTATCCTTGTCAAAACTCTAGGTTTTCTTGTCAGCCATCAAATCTGACGGTTCATAAATTAAACGCGAGTAAGAAACGGGACGCTTGTTGCATTGCATTGCGGTGTAATAAATGCAGTTTTTGTGCACATTTCTGTTCAATAAAAATCTCCAAGTTGGGATTCTATCTGATGGTGTGATGAGTTTTCTTGAGAAAACATTCAAATTCGAACATGGTTCGTATTACTATCTCACTCTAAAATGCAAATTTTAAATTTGAATTATAAAAATGGAAGAAAAGTTTCAATAAATAATTTTTACCAAATGGGAAACTGATGTAAAATGTAAAAATAAAAAAACAAGCTCTATAAAAAGATTACCATCACCGTGTTCACATTCTTCATGTGATTCTTCCCCACTCTTGTGCTAAATGTTGACACTAAATAAATTGTACAAATTCTCTAAAAGCTCTCTCCTCTTCTTCGTCTGAGTTCTCACTTTGATTAAATCAATCTTCTTATTGCGTTGTGCATGCATTAGACTTTCTTTGCATAATAATTTGTACTTTTACGTTTTATTACCTTTTTATCTCTTAACCAAAATAAATGCACAAATCAGATAAATATATATGCAAAGAGGAGATTAGCCCAAAATGCAATTTTTGCACACACTTTATAATTTACAACTCATCTTTAAAATCTTTTTACCACTTTGTTATTACTTAGTCACCCTTTATGCTTGGGATTCCATCATAATTTTTAAGAATTCATTATATCCTCTTCTGTCAGGGTCGTGAACTTTGCCAACTTAACGCAGTTCAACGCGAATGTGAATACAAGTTTTAAATTACTCGGGAATGAAAACAACAAATCTGCGCTTCAAAACCCATAGACTTGACCCCTAATTTATTTTCGGGTGACAGCTCTTTACATATTTTTCAGCTTGACTTGATCCAAATTTTAAAATTTAATGATGTGTTGATCTCCAAGTTGACTAAGGGATTTATGTACTTAGGTCAAAATTAAAATGCCTACTTAACTAGTAATTTTGCTTGTCTTTCATTATTCACCGTTAATTTTTTAAAGGGCCATGTATGTACATAAAAACACAAAGATTACTTTGTAGTGTGCGATGAGTAGTTTTTATTATAAGTTATAACTGTAACAGAAATATGTTTTCTTGACGTATTTAACATTTTTTGCCTAAAAATGTTTTGAGAATATGGAGGTGATGAATTTGGAGTTGCTTGATTACACTGCATTTTCTACTAGGCTGATATAATAATTCAAGTGTTTTCCGTATTGGGCTTTTTACTCAAAAAATAAAAATAAATCGCTGCTTGACGTAATCGAATTATTTATTTTTATGTGTGCATATTAAAAATATTATATAGACCAAACTGTAAACTGTATTTTTACGCTCCTCCTTAATGTAAGTTTATATAGCATGTTCACTTAATTTGATGATGACAAATTTGTCTAATAACTTTACTAACCTTATTTTTTGTTTCTTTTTTTATGCAGAAAACTAAGGCGAGATTGGTGGAAAACAAAGCTATGTACCGCTTGCGTTTCTCCTCTGGGACGGTTCCTCTCGCGAGGCGGAACTTGTCCCCAGTGTTCCTTACGGGTTTGCAAACAGTGCCGAATCGAATCTCCGTCGGGGACGTGGGTCTGTATTCTCTGCAGTAGTGGTCAAATGTAAGTGAAACCGATACCAAATTGATTTGCGTTTTGCAATTAAGACTTTCTTAAAGTTGCCTTTAACGCGTAAAAGTTTATGTGTGAATTTTGTATAGTAATTGGTTATTATTATTATGACAAGTGTAGGGCTGGCTGGGTGTGAGTTAATAATTTTTAGCGGTTATGCAGACTGATTTGTTGGAATGAACATCTTGAAACGTGCATACCTACTAGCGACGATATCCATCTCTGCGCGAATTTGTTGGTTAACAGCGTTATACTCTTCAATATTGAAGGAAACATCCAATGACACAATTTTAAAAATACGACAACATAATTGAAAGTGTATTTTACACCTATGAAAGTGTTCAAAATTTATTTGCTAACTTTCCTTGTTTACCGTTGCTTCATTACCAGAAGCATTATAATTGGTTATTTTTGTGATTACTATCATCATCAGCAACTAGAGATGGTATCAACGCAATTCTTTCATAAGCTTTAACTATTATGAAAATTATTTAGTTTTTTCTTGCATTTTTCTTTGTAATAACCAGGAAATTGCGGGATATTTACTGGCAAGCATTAATTTTTCAATTTACCAACTACTGTTGTGTAACAAAAGCCTAATCATAAGCAAATATCTATGTATGGTTTAGTGGTAATTTGTGATGTGACATATACATTTTCTATTTAGTTGGCTGTTGTCTAGATTTAAACAATAAGTTGCAAAAAAGCATCAGTAGTAAATACAGAAGCTTCTTAAATTGCCAATATAAACACACAGTTTGTAAGTACGTATCAGTTTTACCCATTTTTTCTTATCTTTTCACTCCATCTAATTTTTCAGGTTATTTAACATGTTACCTGTCAGCTTCCATTTTAGGAAGGTTACTTACTACGTGTCAGCAATTTACTAGCTACCACAACCAGAACTAGCCTAGTGTTTGGTTCTCTATAGTCTTTGTTGTGTTTTAAATATATTCAAATCTTATCATCATCATCAATTCTAATGTTCTAGCTTTAAAATAAATAGGTAGACGAAAGGAAAAGTTACATACTCTCATTTCCAAATTTGCAACTCATCTTCTTTAAAAACCTAATATTTAATTTTCTACTTAGCCATCATAAAATATTAGCATGCAAATGCGTGCACTTTCAAAAGAACAAACCGCCTATTTGACATATTAATGAATACAAACTTTTGCACTAATGAAAGCAATCATTCAATTGCCCACGATTGCTTTCCAATATTTATTCATTTTAACAAATAGATATTACAATTAGCTATATAATTGTTTTTTTCTTCTTTAAATTGTGCATCATACCAAGTGGAGCAATATATTATTTTGCAGAGCTAATGACATTTTTTAACGTAATTGAAAAACTAATGATTTTTCTACTTTGTTTTTTTCTCCGACCACCCAGTTTTGGCTGGTCTAATAGCAGCAATTGGCAATAAACAAACTTTTATTGTTATGTCATGTAAATACTCAATTTTTTCTGTGGGTTAGTGTGACCTTTTTAATAAAGCAGTAAATAGGTACACACCTGCGTGTTGTCGTTTTTAAGCCAAACCCGCAATTAGTTTTAACAATGCGCTAATAAAATGATCAAACAGTCAATAGATTTTTAAAGCCCACGTTTTTGTTTGTTGCGTGCTTTAACATTGAACAGTTATCTCCTGTGGTTTTAACCTGTGTACAAGACGCAGGACAATCCAAATCAATACTCAATTTCACTCTCACCTTAAAATTCACACACAGAGTGTCAATCGTGATTAAGCAAAAGCGAAGGATAATCCAAACAAAAAGGCCAAAATTGCCTATTCTCTTAGAGAACAGAGGTTTTGATTAAATCAAGTTAAATAGTAAGCTATAGGAGTGTTCTCTTGTTTGAACAAAGTGATGATTTGATTTGATTGGCTAATCTACAATCAAGGAATCAAGGATCAAGAATGAATCATGTTATTTCTTCGAATTTGATTGTTCCTTATAGCCCGTTATATAATTGCAGTTTGTTGTTGGTTGTAGTTTTATAAAACAAAGAAAAATAGAAGAAGGTGTCACGTAGGTTTGAACAATGTTTGAAAAAAAAAGTTAAAATGGATGATAAGCCAGTGGGTGATGCACTTTGTTGATTGTCGCAGAAAATTAGGGCATCATTAGTTGAGATTGTTAGATCCATTATCACATGTAGTGATTTTTATCGTTTGATATAAAAAACAAACTAACATGTTTGTAGTCACAGCCCACGTGTAAAAGTGATTAATCAAAGTAGAAAATTATATATTTTTTGCAAAGAGAGCAATAATTATTTACCCAAGTTGGCTGCTGATACTAATGTGAAAACTTTATAGTTTGCGTAAAAGTTGTAATAAAATATAGCGTATGTGGTAGCACAGTAATCAATACGCAATTACAAACTTTTTTGGATTTAGATAATTTTTCGTATATTGACATTGCAAAAAGCATACTACTGACATATTTGGCCCAGTTCTGGAAACTGTTCAAGTTCTCACCAGAATCTGTAGAAAAAAACCAGGTTATTTATCACTTTATCAGTGTCGTTGTGTGCGGCATACACCAGACAAAGTAGTAGCCCATAATGCCATAAAATGCTGGCAATGATGACGGCAAACGTGCCATTTAAAAATAATTACTATTCCTGATGCTCTTCTCTGATGTATTTGTATGCAAAAGTGATTTAATGCTCTGTTTATCTATTTTTTCCAGGCCTTCGGATGAGTTGACAAAAACGACAAAGAGTCTTGGAAGGGATTCTCGCTCCATAAGGCGATCGTGGACCATTTCAAGTATGTTTTTTTTTCTTCAAATAATGCTTATTATGCAAAACAGATAGAGTGCTACAATTTGATACGAATCTTTTTTTATTTGTCGTTTGTACTTCTGTGTGACAATGGAGCTTCTGCCACTACTACTGCTTACTTTTATACTTTACACTTATTTTTGACAGCTTAACATATTATCACTTTTTGGCATTTCCCATGACCATGTCTATATTTGTCCTGGAGGATACATTACGAATGACGTTGCTCATTAATTTTATCTCTTCTTCTTTTTCTTTAACAATAGGAAGAAGTACACACACAGGTGAAAAATGTGCTACATATTTTTGTGCATCATTTCATTCATTGTCACACAGTAGAACACACACACAAAATGAGTTGGACCTGATGCCACCCATATCTTGATTTTATGGATAAATTGCGTAAACAAAGCGTATATCAAGCTTGTATGGACAATTTGCACAAAACCAGGAACACCCACACCCCATATTTGAGTACCAGTACTAGTTGTGGTTTTCAAAATAACCCAAAATTTATGTACTTTTTATGACGCAAAAACCTTTGTCATTATTATGGATGCTGATACAACTTTGGCAAACATTACTTGATACTGATTCACAACCACAACAATAAACAGGGTTTTATACAGTTTGCCTAGTAATCCTACAAGCCTACATGACAAAGACACATTTTTCCTTTTGCAATCGTAAAAAATGATTATATGGTTAAAAAGCCATTTATTTAAGAAAAGGATAAAGAATTGACAAGTTTTGCGGTTTTAAAATATATGCCCAAGCCCAAATTGGTCTAGTTTGAATTGCTTAAAATGTCAAACAAATACACATTAAAATGCCAGGAAAAGCCATAAAAATATGCAAGTTTGTTGCATGAACAGAAAAAAATGGATGCTAACGTCATAGGGTTAAAACTGCGCAAATAATAATACCAATAAATTTTTCTGTCTTTTAAAACCATACAATTTGTAGATCCTCATCGCGCAGAAAGCAACTCGCCCATTTTGAAAGCCTACACAGTTCTAAACCCCGAGGATGCGGAGGCCAGTGGCAGCGGGGACAGCATTGGCGACCCCGCACCTGGATGCAGCGTCAGTACAGGCCATCTATCATTTTATAAAGATGACAGGCATGCTCCTACTTCGGGTTTAGGTGGCAGTGATCATCATCAACGAGGAATTAGTCTACCCACCTTTATCGGACTGTCCCACCATCATCATCATCAAGGAGATGGTGTCAATCGAAAGAATACCAATCACGGTAGCAATGGGGCTGATGACGATGACGAAGATGATGTCAATTCACTGGGTTCAACCTCAGCCCGTCAGTTTCATTTTAATAGTTTACCTCGAATGAGCAGCAACCCGGCTGGAGGACTGAGCTTATTTGCACCGTCATCCGGACAATCCCCGGCTGTGGCTAGAGTGCTGGGGTTGGGAAAAAGAAGCTGTAAACCCGAAAAAGACAGTAAGTTACCATCATTCTTTCTTGCAAGCTATTACAACAGCACAAAAAATCACTCAATAAAAGTACAATCATTGGCAGTCAATGAAACTGCAACTTGCACTAGCAAAGCGATAATTTTGAGTAGACAAAGGATGATTCAGCAGAAGTTGAAATCAACTGCCAGTCAATGTTAGTCGCGTCATCTTCACTTTAAACATCTTACCAGAATATTATTATGTATAATGCATGCATACGTATACAAGTTTACAGAAGTCACAAGAAGTCTATTGAAAATTAAGTGATGATTAAGTGGTTATATGTACAGTTATAAAGACTGACTTACAATAAAATGAGGTCATGAATAATGCATTAATTATCTGTTGATTAAAAATATATATAAATATGCTGACATGATATTGATGGGTTACGGCGACCATTTTATCATAATAGGAGCATAGGTGCGTAATGCATCTACAGATTGGTCTTGTGATGACTAATATAATCGTCCTCGCTTACTTTGTATAAGTAGTAGTATATCGCAATTGATTCTTAATATTGTTGACTGAGTCAACTTTGACTTTTATCTTATCTTTTTCAGCAGCATAATCTTGAACATGGGCATGGACACGACTTTTGTCCAAAACAAATTCCTGCGTAGTCACTAGTCAGCAAAGGTTACATGACATTATGATATCGTCTTTAGGTTAAACGTGAAGAATACTTTGTTTTTTGACGCGGAGAATAATATCCTGTCCAAATTGGTCCCTAGGTCATTTTCAGTTTGTTCAGTGACCAACGGTAAAAAATGTACAGCTTTGTAATTATGACCTTACCCAAAACATAGGGATTATATAAACGTGTTTACGTAAACGTAAAATGCAAATTTTAGATGAAAAGATGATGCGCGTGAAAAATGTGTCTCTTACTCTTACTGTGACTGTTCTTATCATGAATTTTCATCCAGCTAATCATTTTTTAGCATATTTAATGTATGTTTGCCTACACATTGCATTCTTCATTCCTTTTCTAATTTCATTTTTGTCTGATGCCTGATGACGGAACTTCTAGACGCGCAAAATGTTAATGTAAATTGTAGCGGGGCGCAGGTGCTTCTATTAGTCAAGTAATTATTAAGCAGACGAGGTCTAAAGACCTCAGTATGCTTTCTGAGATTGCTCTTCAAGTCTGTATAAGCCTTCCGTTCTTCCGTTCCTCCGTTCTTCCGTTCTTCCGCCCTTCCGTAGCGCGATCTCCTCCTAGGCCACAACAGATATTCAAAATCTGATTTCACCATTGGATTCCTGGTCACTTAATCTCGCCTGGGGCAAAAAACCGTTACCCCCAGACCCCCCTTCCCCAAAATACCCCCCACCCCCCAATTAAGGTCAAACATTTTTAAATCACAAGTCCACCTTATTATAGGTAATTGATGCCCCTGAATTCAAAAATGACAACCGTTTTTCGGTAGCTGTTCACCATTAGCCGCTAGGGGGCGAAAAGTGCAAAAATACAACATCCTCAATATCTCCACAAATCAAAGATAGGTGAAACTCAGTCCACAAGGGTAATTGATCACTCTGATCAATATTCTGGTACCCAGGTTACCCCAAACCACCCTGATCCCCCCGGGGCAGCTCCATAACACGGTGAAATTCAGTTTTAAGGGGTAATTGAGTACGCTGGTCAAGACTTTGATGTCAACATAACTCAGACCATTTCATTACTGTAGTTAAAATAAATTGTCATACTCGTCTGCTTTCCTAAGTTTACAAAAGTTTATTTATTACGTAGTACATTACGTAGGTAATAGGTAATGGTCAAAACTAAGTTGCAAGTTGCTGTAATATTTATGCATGCTTACATATCCAATCTGTCTGTTTATATTATCCCTTAACGTAATTATAATCAATGTCCTTTTATAATTTGCCTATTACAACTTTGCAAGCATTCCTTAATTTGCAAAGGGCGTCAAAAGTTTAAAATCCTCTTGCAACATGAAAAAAAGTATTTCAAAAACTTAAAGAAAAGGATGCGCGAATTGCTTTGTTTCTTCGACTGAATGATGAGCACAAGTCACAAGAGCAACAAGAAACAACGGTTCTGCTGTCTACACACTTGATAATTTATGTCTATCTATTCCTGATCAATAACCTTGTGCGGATTATAATTACCATTTTGGTAAGCCACTCAAAGAATTAGTATTTCCTTTTAAATTGTAGAAAAAAATGTGATAATATTTTAAAACCGCCCATCTCCTTGCATTTGCAACAATGTATCATCTTGCATTTCAGAAAACACTGATTTGAATCAGGGCTTTAAAACTTAAAACAAAATGTAATGGCAAATGGTTAGACAATTTAATGATGACCATTTGAAATTAGGTAGAAATATGAACTTTCCAGGTGTGAGGTTTCATTTTGTTAGAAGTTATTGCGCTTTTATATACGTGCTTATGTAATCCACGTCAAAGTATGTTAGGTATACTTTAAATTTTTTATGCTGGCTGTTTGAAAACGTCAGTTCTGAATATGGAAATTGTGCTTTGGGCAAAATTTAAAAAGATGTAGTGCTGTGTAAACTGTAAGCAAATCGCGTATCGCTTGATCGATTATTGTAGTAGTTAAGAAAGATGGATTGTATGAAATCGGACACTTGTCGAAAGTTTCGTCTCGAAAACGGTGTATGCCTTCTAGTAAGTAAATGCCTATGTAAGTTTTCCGTTCAAAAGCCTTTCTTCGTCAGAAAATACACGTAATCCTACAAAACGGACAAGCTATTTTTGTGGTTATTCAACCCAGTCCACATTACAAATCACTGCAGTAAGCTGTGAGGGCAGGAGTTCGTTACTACATACACGTTTCTCTGCGTAGGAATATCCATTTTAATTTTTAAATTGATTCTTCTGGGCGGTTGAAAATAATATGCAAAATCATCTTTCTACAGCTGCAGCTAACCATGTATTTTAATCTATCAAGTAGTTTGCGTCCAATTTTACAGATATTTTTTCTGGGCGAACTCATTATTGCCCTAATCTAATCCACCATAAAAAAAGTGCGAAGGAGTTCAATTCTCAATTGTAAGCTTCCCACTTTGCAAAGGACAATGAGTATATTAAACTTTGTGCTGATTGACTGCTGGGTAAAAAGGTACAGGTGGCTTTCTTTCATTCAATTTGTATCAGATTTGCACGCGTATCGGAAAAATCAAAGATAGAAGAATGATGTTCATTTCAATGACATTTTGTCTGCCAGTTGCATTAGATCAGGATCGTTAAAATTTGAGGTACGATAACGATAACAGTTTTGTAAACGATTTTTCAAACCTTCACAAAAAATGTATGATTGGTAAAGCCAAAAAAACGCACATTCCAAATATCATCAACAAATTAGCAATAAAAAATCAAATCTCTGTGATTCCAATATCGCTGTACCCTGTACGTGATTTTGCTTGAAAAATGATAATGCACATGAGATGACCTATTTTTGTGCAGTCAATCTAGATAGATTAGCGTAATTTGTAAAAAGAGATGCCTGGCGTATTGACATATTTGGAGGAGTCATGATGTTTTACGAGTAACGAGTGTGGGCTGGAGGAAGCAAAGTCACTTTGCTGTACACTCACAGATAATTTGTCAGATTGAATATAAATGATAACGCACAAAGTAACTTTTCAAAAAGCGATAAAAAATATCTGCTCCCGATCAAGTCTGTGGACAGCAGACAACCCTGGTCGTTGCAGACAAGTAGACAAGTGGTTGCCCACAGAGTTAATCAATAAAGTTGAAAATTTTTTATGCATTTTGTCAACTTCCTCTGGTCTGGTCCTTTGAAAATACCTATTATGCATGTAGGCACAAAAAATGGTCAGGAGTAATCAGATTCAGAACATTTTTATTGTCTCCCTTGTGAACATTTTTAAACATCACGCATCGCACCTTCTTCTTCAGAGTAACATGATCCATTCAACAAAATTCCTCCTCCTTCTGTCCTCCTGCTACCAACTTGTTGTTAAATAAACTTTTTACAAAATACCAGTTTTCCGTTGATGATGGCAGGAGGAGGTGATCACATTTCATCTCCTTTTTGCATTTCCATTTTATTTTGCTTATCAGCGTTTTACGTCTTAAAGGTCATTGGTGAAGTGTGCGCGCTGCGTAGAACAATACTAATCTTTAAACAAGTTTATTTTAGACGTAGAGCTCTTCTTCTAAGGCTACATTTATTGTCATCAATGTACAATGACATGTTGTAATGGATGCCTTCGTTCATCCTCTTATCACACTATTGATACTTTTAGATTTTTCATTTTGTCTGATTGATGTCCAAGTTTGTTCCTTAAAGTAATCAATAATCAAGCTTTTGCTTCTATTTATTCATCTTACCTTGGTAAGTTCATCTCTACAAATAACTTAGTTTTACAAAATTAGTTTTGTCAAAGGTGTAAAAATACAAGCAGTTTCCTCCACAAGCTTTGTTTAGTCATAACCACTTAATTTTCTACATTTTGCCAGAACGCGGAACACTTTTAAAGCAAACAAAGAACTACAAATTACAATTTTTGTGATCTAATCTTCTACTGATGATGTGATATACGTTTCGACAGCTTATTCAACTAAATCAAATAGATGAAGACAAGCGAGAGTAGTAAAAACACACATAGAGATAGTGCTGCATTTTTTAGATTCAACGTGTGCACTTTAATTTATCGTTGATCTAATGTTATAATTTGTATGAACACAATATTTATAGCTTGCAGCAATTTCATCAGTCCATAAATATTTTTCAAAAAGTGAAGCATTTTTTGTGTGCATGTTGACTATCTACTATAAAAATGCAACAGCGAAAACCAACATATTAATATAATAGATAAAAGAAACTCTTTATTTGCGACTATGGTTACTTAAAGCGAATAAGTTAATTTTACTGATAAACTATAATTTTCTAGGAGTAAAATACATAATAGTTCAATGGGAAGGTCAGTTAAAAGTGCGCTAATAGCTGTTGATAACTTTTAATCTTTCTACTTAATTATTTAAGCTAAAAAAATTACTATGCATATAATACACTAATGACGATGATGATACAGCATTAAAATGCGTGAACAGAAACGCTGTCACTCTGGCTGGTGGTCACTCACACTCTTTTCTTTTTGGCTGTGTGGAATTGGTGTGGTCACCATTTTGATTTATTTGTCGCCATTGAGCATGCTAATTAGGAATTAGGAAACTGTAAACTTTAACAAAGACGAGGCATGTTTCAACAGATTCTGTTTTTGGTGTGGGAAGGCTTCGGGTCAAATCAGTAAACGCATTAAAAAATCTTTTTCATCTCAGCTCAGAGCTTAGAAAAGATGGTACGTGTAATAATAATGTGTGTATTGTTAATTTTTTCGCACTCTTTTTAAAAAACGTACTCGCAATTATAATGTCACCCTTGTGCATAGTATATATTTATGCTTTTCTTTTGTTGTTGCAGGGCTCTGTCGCTAAAATCCAATGTGCTAATAAATTTTTCATGATTCTTTTTGTGTGCAATTTTTACATGAGAATTGATGTAAACATAAAGCACACGTACATGAATATTAATAAGATTATATGATGCGAATATGGAATGGCAAAAAATATATGTACATTGCAGGATGACGAACATAAAATACATGCAAAAATTTGAAATTAGATTAAAAAGACGTATGTGTATGTGTGTAGTATGATGTTCAATTTTTTGCGACTGTTGACAACTGTTAAAAATTGAGTTTTTTAAGGTCACGGTTGTAATAAAACAATTTATTATGTGTTATATTACAAGTGTGATGAGTATCATCTTCCTTTTTCAGTCATGCACACAAACTCGTGCTTATAATGAGATTTACCATACCTGTGTGTCACACGCTGGATAAATGGATGAAGTTGCTGACTTGAAACGCCAACGTAAAACCCGATTCACACAAGTCAGAATACTTCTGCCGATAGGTTTGGAATACCTAAGTCATGGATATTTAATTTAGTAACTTCGCAATGTCTGTAGCTAAACGAATCGCAAGTTTGCAATTAATAATTTTTTTTCTGCAAAAATATCATGTCAAGCTTGAACTCTGTTGTAGGTCATTTATATCTTCATTGATTAGCACCAACAAGCTCATAGCTCGTAATGCCATTTTAATGAGTGTTTAACTCTGCTGCACACTTCGTGCGGTCCGTGACTATGTGAAATCTTTACAAAATAGCAAATAATTATTGAATAGTTTCCAAGAAAAAGGGAAAAATCCCATACTGCACACAAATATCAGGCTTGTCTTTGTCGACTGTCGACAAACGTTCATCATCAAACACATGTATCACTTTCATGATGAATACTAATGAGATCATTTTGCTTTTCCCATATGGATATTTCATTTTTTGTAAATTTTGTAAAGCTTGCAAGTATAAATTCGCAGACAACTACTCAAAAAAACTTGTGTTGTAATATGCATTCGTGTGCTTTTAGCTTCTGGATTGCAGAAAAAATACATTTATTATTTTATCTGCGTCTTCTTCTGTTTCAGCTGAAAAGCGTTCCTGTGTCTATCTACTAGACAGTTTAAGTGAATCCATAAAGCACAGTCCACAGAAAAATAAATATTCTAAGAGCATTTAAATACCTTGCCCAAATATAATAATCATTTTGCAATAAGACATCCCCAGCCATAAAAAGCTAGATTTCAGGTTGTTTCATAAAGTATCGAAATAATATTATAGTGCTGGGCTAATAGAGGATACATCCATGAGGAAACCTTGAATCCATTTAAAATGAACATGATTAATGTACATTATCCCTAAAAGTTATAATATATTTCAGCATATCACAGCAACTTTTACAGGGCTGATTTGACAGGTTAGCTGAGTACGAGACATGCACAAATGCCTATGTAGTAGTATACCATATATACTCACACACGGATCACTTCTGCACGAAATTGTAATCATGTCACATTACATTTCATTTTCATTATCTTGGCTTTGGCTTGGCCTGGCCAGGCCAGTAGAAAAACGAAACGAAAAGGAAACGAGAAGAAGGCATGAAAACGATAAACGATCATGATGCTCAGGATATTTTTTTGCATTTGACTATGAATGCTTTTACACACACGGAATCCTAGAAAATCTTTGTTCTTCTTCAAGTTATTTAAATGTTTTGCCTTATGCTACACGTCTGTGTCTGGCTAGAAACAAAATGGAGAAGAGAGTACATTGCCATTGATATCGTCATCCAAGAGAACAGTTTTGATAAGAAAATGAAATTTCTTGATCCGTGAAATCGTTTTTAGAACCAGTGTTTAAATAATGAGCGCAAAGGCAATAGGCATAGTATTCAAAGTAAAAGTGAAGATAAATGCAATGAGTATTTTAATGAATGTGCACATTGCTTCATTTCATCCTCAAAATGCTCGACCGAAGAAAAAATTTTCTTTCTTTCTGTTAAATTCCTTTTTCGTTCCTGTTGCTGCTTTTACACAAGCTTATATACTGTTTGTTGTTGTTTGGCCATCAAAATTGGTGCCGACAGACCCTATTAGCTATTTTCTGGTAAAATCTGAAAACGATTCTGTTCCTCTGGCTGCTAATACACATATCATTCAAAAGTGCATTCCCTTACATAATATGAATAGAATTTTCAAACGTTTTTGCATAAACCAAGCCAAAATCAGACTTACACTTGCAAAAAGGCCATAAATACAAAATAAATAGGAATTGAATACTCACGGTCTGTTGTATATTTTTAAATGCAAAATCTGCAATGTTTGCAGGACCAGTTATAACGTAACGTTATTGCGTATTCCACACATTTTATTAGCATTTTCTATCAATAAAACTATGCTATTAACAGAGTTTCATTTTTGTACATGGGCTTCTCTTTCCTTCTTCTCTGTTGCTTCTGTAGGTCTATTTTTCTGCGTTTTTTTCGTGTGGCACGACCTTAGGATTCCATTTTCATGATGACTTGGTCTTGGTCTTGTATAATAATGTTATTATGGATTGAATACTGATGGTGATGAGCTTGTGTGATGGAAAAAACTGTTTCCAAACAACATGTTAGTTTATTTGGGCGTGCTGACATTAAGCCGCCCACTATAACCGCCTTCTTTGTGTCACACAATATTGCATATAAACTGTAGATATACAGATATATGTGCAGTCAACCTATAATGTTCACACAAGCGAGCAAAAAGCAAGTTTAATAATCACAGAGTACGTAATAAAGTGGAAGGTGGAAGAGATTCATCTTCAAAGTTCAATTTCATCATCACAAGTCACAAGGAGAGGATCAAAAAGATAGTCAGTTTAAATGAATGGTAGTTGGTAGTAGTAGCGGCATTAGTGCTTATAGTGTTAAGTAAGCAGTATTTTCTGTCTACGTGGTAGTCAGCAGTAGTTTAGTAGCTTATTACTTTATTGTTTCTACTTATATATCAAAATCAAATAGGGGAACGGTTAATAAAAGGCTTACACGTAATCGGTAATACATTGCAGTAAATACCCCGCTCTGCCTTCTTTTAAACAAATACGTGTTAATAAATGACAATCCATTAGCTTTTGGTTTTTGGTGTGGTAGTGGTGTGGTATCACCCTATCATCATGTTATTTCTTTTTGCTAGTGACGGAAGAAAATCTACTACAATCTATTAGCAACCAGAACCAGAAGAAGAACGGCGGCGGTTTGATAGTAAAAGTGGTTTTTATAAGTTGGGATTGTCATATTAAGAAAGAGTGAGCTACGTGTGCAAGCTTACAAGTGGAACTGTTAAAAACTTTATTTCTTTAAGAATAGACAAAAGAATTATATGGAATTGTGTGGATAAGCACCCTAGCCCAGATTTGTAATAAGAAAAGAAAATGTATTTATGATAGGGTTCCAATTACCTTGTTAAGTTATTTACGAGATTTTTATATGGCTTTATAGACACGGTTGTGTTTGACACTTGATTTGGTGGATTATACACTATTTTTGAGAATAGTAGGTGGTAATATACACATTGACACAAGGAGCAATCTAATTGGATTGCATTTTCATTAGATATTTCTATTCAGTCAGGATTTCATTTTTATGCGCAAACACGCCGCGCTAGCAAGCTGCGCAAAAGGTTCTCTTAAAAAAGTGAGTAGTGTGCTTCATGACATGTTTTTACATTGAAAACGGAATTATTAGTCAGCTAGAGAAGGTGGACGTTTCTGGTTGATTTGATTACATTGCTCAAAATTCATACAAAAGTTATGAATGGTTCTGTGTGATAATTTAAAGTGAATTGAAAAAAGAAAAAAAAATAATCCGAGAGGTGTGCTTTCAAGTTTCAAGTGATTCAAGTCAAGTACAAAATTAGACAGACCGGATAACTAACTATTTGACTAGTATTCCATTTCTGTTATAAATTGTGGCGGTGAGATGTAATCAATCATAAAACAAGTTGTGTGTGTGTTTATAATCAACTTACAGACAAACTTGCAGAGAAATACAGAACAATAAATTGGAAGGAGATATCTTTGCACGCCTTCAGTAATAATAACTTTTGAATGCAACTTGACACCTTTGAAAAGTAGCGAAAAGTGAATGAATCACGCACAACCCAACTTTTTAAATAATAATGACAAGGTGAGGTAGTTATAATTGCCATTTTATTGATTTTATGATTATCTGCGAGCACAAAAATAATTTGTGCACACACGTTCTCTATCATCCATAATCCATTAGTATTATTGGCTAGTACTTTTATGTGTGCAGTTTGCAATTTACTTTTTCAATTACTTATGCACATAATAAATTGTCATTGTCAATTGTACAGGTTTTCTATTGGGAAGCCTTTTAAACATCACGAGTTAACAATTATCACACATATTTCTTTAATATTTTTATTTCTAATAATATATTTTAGTAGTCCTCGAAAAAAAACCTGAAGCATTAAAAAAGTTAGTAAATTTATTTGCTAAGGAATACCATTAACCTAGAAGGTGTAGGTGTGACAAAACGCATTCTATTTAGCAAAACGACGCACATACCGATAATTAACACTTGGAAAAATATTTAAATGCGCGGTTTCTATTATGGCATGGTATAATTAGGTACAGAACTACATGGACAACGCATTGCACAATGTCATCTTGTATATATTGACGTTGCTGACGCGCTTCTATAGGCAAGAAAAGGAGCGGAAAATTTTCTTTCTCTGCAAGCTCATCTTTGTTAGCTTAACATTCTCATTCTAGCTGAAATTATATGGGGTTCCGGTGTAATAACAGTATAATAAATAGTTGGTTAAAAGTAAAGATGAAGGTAATGGTGAGACAATATTCTCTTATGGATAATGCTATAGTGTAGAGAATGGTAGATGGGAGAAATGATTGTGGATGTTTTTGCATGGGAGATCGATGGGGTGGATTGAGATGGTGTTGGAAATTGGCAGTGGTCTTATTTTGTATGCTTTTTGGCCATTATATTTGGCTGTACTCTTAGCCTTACTGCTAGTGTACTCTAGCCTAACTTCCTTTTGGCCCAGAATTTGGCTGGACTCTTAGCCTTACTGCTAGTGTACTCTAGCCTAACTTCCTTTTGGCCCAGAATTTGGCTGGACTCTTAGCCTTACTGCTAGTGTACTCTAGCCTTATTCCCTTTTGGCCCAGAATTTGGCTGGACTCTTAGCCTTACTGCTAGTGTACTCTAGCCTTATTCCCTTTTGGCCCAGAATTTCAATGTACTCTAGCCTTACTGTTAGTTTGCACTTAATTTGTCTACCTTTTGGCCATTACATTTCAATGCACTCGTTTACACTGTTCATTGCCTTGATAAAGGTAAAGGTAGTTTGTGAATGCCCCCCTCTGACTACCTAGTTTTTACTGGTGGTGATGATCATGGGAAATTGTGTTCATATTATGCCTGTGTGGGTGCTGTTGACATTTTTTCCTTCTTTCCTTTACTGAATGCTCCCACTGACTATCTAGTTTTTACTCGTGATGGTGATCATGGGCAATAAAAATGCATATTATGCCTGTGTATGTGTGCTGTTGTCATTTTTCCTTTTCTCCTGCTCAAGCAAAGTAGGTTGGTAGTTGAGTGTAGTGTTTTGAAAATAGCTAGCCATGAAAGTGCAAGACGGGTTTTGGAAAAGATGACATCACGCCATCAAGATGTTATATCTTGGCACACACCACGCATGTATCGTATTACATTTTCACGCTCTTTTCAAATCCCATTGCATGTGTTGTTGTTAGTGCATATATTATGCGTATATTTGAGATTGTCATTTTTCTCTTCCCTTTCAGGAAAAACATGTAGGTTGTTGACTAGTATCATACATGTACACGTTTCATAAACGTTTCCAATTCATACTCCTTTTAAATCCCATTACGTCATTGCTTGAAATCAATGCATATTACGTTTATACCATCTATTTGCACAATGAAAAGTGTGTAAAGTGCTGATGATGGTACATATTACATGCATATTAAGTGTAAATGTATATAATGTGTAACATTGTCACTTTTCCATTCTCATTTTTCGAAGTAATTTCACATGTATGTACATCTTTTGATGACTGT
>CM056169.1:2890314-2984708 GCA_029691765.1 Entomobrya proxima
TCTACATTATGTTATTCTTGTATCTTAGCTTGTTTTGTGCTCTTTTCACGTTCATATTATCTTTGAGTCTCACAACGCGGTTTAATATTCCAGTAGATAAAGGATTTAAAAGGCTCAAAAGTTGATATGCCTAGTAATTAATATTGTCTCTGTCGGTTAATGTATTTTGATTTCAGACATAAATTATGGGAATCTCTCAAAGATCACACTGTTCATCCTTTATAAAATGCTATCAACTTGATAATATGTGTTATGCTACCTCCCAGGAACACACATTCTTCGTGCTAAAATGGTGATGTCACCTTTAGAAATGCTTATATTATGATCAGTTTAACTACTTGTTTAATTTATGATACATGATAGCATCAGAGATTCATTGTGTTTCTGCCTTCAATTTATATGCTAATCCTTATATCCCTACTCTAGTGGTCAACATAGGCATATAATTGTCTTCAGGGTGAAAAAGTCAACTAGCGTTTGTCAACCAAGAAGGTTTTTTTTCCGGAATTAGCAGAGGAAGTTATGTAATAATTTGAGCTAGTTTTAGTACTGTACATGGCAGATTAGGTTCATTTGCAAAACAATACAAACTTATTTTCGAATGGTTTAAAAGTGTAAGTAAAATAGAAATAAATCAAATCAGTCATTCATCTTGGCCGGCATACTAAAAAGCACTGTTGATATTTAATCGTGTGAAGACTTACTACGGAAATTCCAAAGCAAAATAAAGTAATCCTCTGATATTGCGTTCTCTACGTTTCAATATTTTATGCTCAGCTTGAGTAATTACTATTTCCGTTTGCAGTTCTATAAATAAACTATAACTTTTTAAAACGATAAACGGATGTATTATTGACACATGTGGTCATCATGTAACATTCAGTACGTATAGCAAACAATGACAATGGGAACAATGATGATGCTGACTCAGGTATATTGTGTATTAGGCAAGAGTAAACTTCATTGACTATTTTATTCAAATGACACGGGTGCCATAAAGGTGGCCCATAGTAAAATATTTTTATAAGTAAATTTGCACTTTACCCAGTAAAACATCATCCACTTGACTTGGACAGATAAACAGCACGGTCGTGACTTGTAAAAATCAACATATTTTTTGAAGATTTTTTTAGCATAATCATTCATCATTGCTTAACACACAGGCACTTGTTTGTTTCATTTCAAACAAAGAAGAAAGTAAAAGTTGATCTCATCTTTATTGATGGGTCTTATAGTCAGTGCAAGAGGCAAGATTAGAATAGGCATTGACATGAGAAGTCCATCTCCACTGAAATTATTTAAAATGCAAATAAGCAATGAGCAATGACATGACACTAGGATTTTTTGGAATTCTGCGAACGTATTTCAAAGTATTAAATAATTCCACTGATAAAAATTTTAAGCTGCAAATAATAACTAACTAGATAAATAGTAAATTACATAACAGTTAGGCTCGATATTATGATAGGTGCTTTGATAAAGTTGATTATTGAATACTCAGCGGGTTATCAAAATTAAATGATACTTAAGTAAAAATTAAGTTTTCAATGAGTCTTAGCAAACCAGACAATATTTTTTAGTTTCTCAGCAAGTTGGAATGAATTACAATTCTCTGGATTGCAAAAGTGTTCCTCGTGGCGTCAACAAATAATCCACATTTTCACGATCTTTATCATTTAGGTGCTAATAATTGCACATTTAAATACAAAGTGGGAGGTTTCGTAGTAGCTGGTAGTGCGACTTGGTTCCTGCCACACCTTAAGTGTTTGTTTTGATGCTTTGACATTTCTGAGTAAGTCTGCAGTACAATATATTAAGAAGTCATGTACATTGTTAGAATGACACCTGAACAAAGAAAAGTTTTGTTAACTGTAATAGTAATGATATGATAATAAGATATGGAGGCTTATTGGCACGTTGTGGGGATGCATTGGGCAACACTGAAAATAAAATGCATTTTTGCTATTCAACTGTGCTGATATTAATCGACTTAGGTGTTTTTGCATTTTATTAAAAGAGTAAATACTTTTTACATGAGGAATTTTGCTAGCTGTCGAGAAGTGCCATTCTTGAAAAACGAAACATGTTACTATTGAAAAATTTACCTAAATAAAGTCACAGGTCGTCACCAAAAGAAATGCTAAAAATATGAGACGACAAAATCGGAGGCATATTATTTTATATACTATGCAAATGCTCTTGTCACTTTTTTATGACTTGCTTTAAGTAAAAAATTGCATAGCTCAAAGTTTTCTGTTGCAAGGTTCTGTCATCGTCATCTATTGTTACAACTTTTTATGTGTTATTGTTATAATTTGACTAAATAAAGTTTTAAAAAGAAGATTAAGGTTACATTTTTAGGTTGGAATGTTGACGTATTAAACTGCATATTTGACTTTGTTTTTCAAATAGAATATCTTTTTTTGGTTTATGGTACGCAAATTTCCGTGATAGGATGTCTGCAGAAAATTGCTGATTTGCGATATTTTAGTGCTGCTTGGGTTTGTATATGCTTTCAGGTGAGTTTACAGTATATATAGATATAATAAATTCCAACAATGAAAGTTTCAACTGCTGTGTAAAGACAAAACTGTAATGTGTTGTGTGATCAATTTTTATAAACCTTTTTAATTAGTAGATATTACGTATATTTTTGGAACATTTGAGCTCATTAGTTTGTATAGCAATCATTCAAGCTTATATTACCATTTGTAAATGTTTGATGAGTTTTCTTGAATTAACATTTACTTACTGACACCACACCGGAATTGGCAAAACTAGGAAAAGAAATTAAGAAAGCAGTACGTAAGGCATGTTTAAAACCTACCCTGATATTCAATATTTTAGTGCTCAGAACGCTAAAGTCTTTTTGTGAACGACGCTGGATTAAGTCCTGTCATAACACAATAAAATACCGAACGACAAGAAAGCCTACTTCAAAAACCTTGCTTCAAACTTCCATCACAAACTCCCAAAAGACCAATCAATCCGCAACTTTAATTTACTAGATGTCCAGAAAAGCATAAATATTAAAAGGTTAAAACGGTAGTTTGCCAATTTAAAAAAATTGATGATCTAGAATCACTAACAAAGTTACAAATTCAAGATTTACATTTTAGCATAGAAATCCCTTTTGTGCTCATCTCTCTTTATCTCTTTATTCAAGTTTAAGATTTTTAGCCACAAGTTCGATATCGTTAAATGCTTACAGCAAAACGCAATTAAAATTTGAACAATCAACCGTAAGCAAACCCAATCGAATTACCAATTCTCATCTTTAAAACATCTTAAAAAATCTTCATTCAACAATTCGACTAGACAGCGTAATGAGTCGTTCTTGTTTCTATGACGTGACATTATATAACAGTCAAAGTGCATCATATTTCACTTTCATTGTTGCAGGCTACAATACACAGACAATGCATGTTCTGCCTAATATAGACTTTTTTCCTTTAAAGATTGAAGTGAGTTACAATTTTTATAAAGCATTTTTTTCTGATTGAGATATATTCAGCCAACAAAAAAATTGAAGGACTTTATGTGGTCCTCCTTTTCACACCACACACATTAGATTCACCATTCATTTTATTACTATTAGAGGATGTATAGCAAATGCAGAAATTATAGATGTTCAAAGCGCACAATAAAAATCAAATTGATTGTTCAGAGAACAAAGGCGAGTTAAAGTGACAACAAAAAATGGTCTATTGATACAACAGAAATTGAAAACGGGAAGCACAATAGCTTGTTTCAAAAGTGCATTCTGTGCAGCAAAAAAAAACTTGACAATTTGCGTTTCGCAGAAATTGCAAAATGGATCAGTTGGGTCAGTTAGTTATCGCTTTAAGCTAACTAGAACTCTTACAGTAGCTGTAAAGTAAGCAGTAGTTTGTAGTGATGACGTAAAATGGTTAATGGTAGCGACTGGTGGGGGCTGGTGACATTTTGATTGGCACTTCAGCACAAAATCCTCTCAACTTACTTTTTATGCTTTGTACGTGTGCAAAATTAAGTGTCCAAAAGCCAAAAGCAAAGTGACAACTGTCAACCATAAAATTTTATGGCTTGTAATAAATATACAATGTGTTTTAGGTAATTTTATGTTTTAGCCAGTAAGCCAGTAAAAATTCTAAATATTTTGGCGTTTCTTTCAACAAATTCTATAAACATTTTTCAAATGGTAACCTATCTTTGGGGCGAAATTAACCTCTGGACTTTGAACTAAATGCGGTTTAAAAATGTGAAATATTGTGCATAATAACAAAATATTCCATGGTCATGTCCTATTCCCCCGCATATTTAATCTTGCCCCAAATTCCACATAAAATTCATCGAAAACGTTTATTTTTAAATTCTATTTTAAAATGTACAGATATTACCCCCACCAATTACAGTTCATTTATATTTGTCCACATTACAATTTACAAACAAGTGCTGACTATTCCATATATGGCCTACTGAGAAAGATGACAAGAGGCATTCTTATCATCGGACACCATACACGCTTGCCTCTAGCCTAGTACAATTAAGGCTTGGAAAGTTTAACCTGATTATTTTGACCGAATCATTATTCACGTGAAGACGCTCTCATATTTTTTGGTAATTCAACGCACAGGGTCAGTATTACATTATTTTGATTGCTGTGAGAATCTTTTTAAAAAATCTTCTAGAAAAGAGAGATGCGATGATAGTGTCATCATCACAATCATATTATCAATAAAATTGCAGTGACTCAACCAGAGAGATGACAGCTTTACACACAAGATGAATTGCGCCACTTGTCGTTGTTATCTTTTTTGGCTTGGTAGTATACTAAGCAAATATGGAACGTTATTCCAATTAATGAAATGAAATGCCAATTTTTAATTTAAACATGATGAATGTACTTTTAATGAAATCTCAACGCAAATTTTAGCCAGAATATAATTTCACTTTATCATGGTCATCTTTACGCATTTTCTGAGAATACAATCGGGAAATGTAATCCTGAGCTCGTAAATAGACTCTCGTCTCGTGATGATAGTTCAGTTGAATACGTAATAAAATTGGGAAAATTGTACTCTAAACCAAATTAGGGTTTAAAAAATTTAGAATGTCCGTATGCACACATATATTTCTTTACCAGAGAGCTATTTTAAAAATGAAGGATGCAGTAACTGTCATAAATCAAGATCATTCGTGAACTAGATGATAGGTGACATTCTCTCTTCAACCTCAACTCAGCATGATAATGATGCGATGAGAGATGTGCAGTATTGCAGTTCTGCAGGCAAAATAGCCAGTAGGATTGAAAGAACTTGACCAACATTTTATTCCCAGCTAAAATACCACAAAGGAAGATATATTTCTCCCGTTCAACTGTCAACTGCGGTCTGGTTTGATATGAATTTAGCTAAACAATTAGGTAGTATATTTTATTGTTGGTTACCGCAAGGCAGAAATTCTCTTTCCAAAACGCGTAGTTTCAAAATCATGTCAAGTATAAAAAGTATGCATCTTTAAAGGACAAAGGTAGCTTTTTAATTACCTATATTTCTTCTTTTTCATGAAAACCACAACTTGCCATAAAAATCTTATTGTTTTAAAAACTATTAAACCAAGCTACAAAAAAATCCAGAATTAACAATGCGAACTATGCTTTCTGCCTTCCAACTGCCAAATTAACCTTCGCTTATCAAGCTTTAGCACGTTGGGATCTCCTTCTACGGTTTGAGCATAGGGGATTTCAAACTGATAATAGATAATCAAGTGAGAGGTCATGGCGCTTATTGCCCCCAGTAGAAAGGATTTGGTAATGTAGAAAAAGCCAGCACCGATAATGCCAACGTCTTCGTGACCCCCGAAAGATAAGCGCATGCTGAGCATGAACCAGAGCTCGTTGTCCATTCGAGAGGTCATCATGCCCTTGCGTCTTACAATGTCCAGTACGTGTCTTGCCTGTGCAGAAGGGAAAGTTACTGAATGAACTTGAGAAGAATGGCTTATTTTTTGAATTTTGAAACATTTTACTTCATCCGCTACTCCTGCAGCTTCTAGAGTGATAACAATGTACATGTAGATTTGCACCGCAAGAAAAAGCAACAACGGAATAATGTCAAACTGTCGGTTGCACTTTTTGTATTCGTTGTAAAAGCAAGCGTGAACAAAGCCATACGCTTCAAAGACAATCATAACCATCTAGAAAAATATCCCAAATATTATATATAGTCAGGATTTATGAGGGATCTTAATTTTTATTCAAAATCTGAATCACCCACCGTGCTAAGGTAAAAGGATTCCATAATCACTTCAAACTGCGCGTTTACCCCTTCCAACAAATTGAAAATAACCAAGTGGTCCTGAAACAAGTGTCCTCGACTAGTTCGATTTGCTGCTTTGGCTCCTAAGCGTATATCCTTGCTCATTTGTACTTCGTTACTTGTAAACTCCAGAATTTCTGCAAGGTAGTATCATATTTCTTTAAATTGTTCTTATACCTATCTTTCTTGTGCATATTTTTTTACTTATTTACGTTTATGCAAGCAATACTGGAACCTATTGTTCCAAATCCTTAAAATGTTGGTAAGTATCCGGCAATTATAGAAAAACCAAAGAATGTACACATGTCCAGCTAGGATTGTATAAAGTAGGAAAACTGCACACACTCCCTTGCGAATATCCATTTTCTTGTGCCAAATGCTAAGGGGATCTATAACTCGAGTCAATACTACGTAGACTGTAGAACCGGAACCGGAAATAAATGGGGAATGGCCAAGAACGTAAATTCCTATAATAGCACATGTGAAAGCTAGAATGAAAATTAAATGCTTTCTCAGTTTGCGTGCCACATTACGTCCAACGTCCAGTTGCAGTAATTCCACCACTCTATAATTTTTAATGAATTAAGAATGGTATGATTTTTTATGAAAACTTGAAACAGTCTGTTGTTTTGTGAGCGTACTCGGTCCAATAGACAAGTTGTTTTGCAATATAATCCTTTCGAAGAAATACACAAAACATGCAAATGGTCAAGTGGATAAAGCTAGCCAACATGATTATCATCGTGGGAATATTCCGTTTGTAGATGAAAATTTCCTCTGATCTGTAAATGTCGCCTGATTTTGGAGGCTTTCTCGTGCTGGGGTGGTCCGGTACATTAATGGTGATTAAAATTACAGAAATAAACATCCAAGCTGATGTTCCCAGCACAATTGTGGCAACAAAGAGAAATGGAACGCCAGCCCACGAACACCAAGAATGATTAACAGTATAAGTTCCATCGCTATTTCGGTGGGGATGAAGTGGAAACAAGCCCAGTACATTGGCTAAAATTAAAACTGGTCGAAATGCGTCCATAACACTTTTTGCATATTTTCTTCCAATGGAAGGTTTCCCTTCCTCCAGAGTCCACACATCATCCTCCGGATCATATTCCAACTTGTCGTCATCCCCTTTATCTTTATCCTTTCCGTGTGAGGTAATTGAGTGAGCGGTGTCAGCAGACAGTTTTGGTTTAATGGACAGACGGTCATTGGGATCGGGACCCTTTTCAACATCCTTGTCCTTTTCTTCGGTTTGGGGAACAGTTAACAATTCAGACTTTTTAGTTTTAGCTGCTGCTTTCTTTTTTCCGGCTGCTGGTGATGACTTTTTTCTTACTAGTAGTTTTTTAGACTCTGGTCCAGGTACTAACGCCATGATTGATTTTTCCCTGTTTGCACACACACACTTCTGCAAAAGTATTACTGCTGACCCTGACCCATCTACTAAAGCAATGCAAATTCGTACTCAAAAAAACAAAATATTCTGTCTGATACTTCGGTAAGATGGATGAGTTACCAAGCAGTACTGCAAAGAAAATGCAACGAAATGTATAAGAAAGACTTGTCATTAATCTAATCATGGTCCATTCCATCCATGTTTAATGTCACGATATATTTTTTAAACCATAAAAAGTTTTAACAGACATTCGTTTTCAATTTCTTTTTTTAAAGATTTCCAAACTGCATGCATTTAAACAACTTCCCGTTTTATACCAACAACTGTTTCATCGGGAAAAGACGAAAAAAATCAAGTGGTAGAAATCTACAATATTGAATACGGTAGAATTAGTTGTTCTCTATACACAGTTTTCAGATTTATAAGAAATATTGGTACTTAGTAGGTATAAACTTGTGTGGACTGTGGAGAAATCCAAATTATAGGCATTAACAAATATATATAATATAATCCTAGGAAATCACCGAATTACAATTACAAATCTTAAAACTAGAACACAGGACTTATCCGCTCCTTATCGTTCCGCGAGAAAAAAAAACGTTAATACAATGTAATTAGGTTTTTCTATATTTATAATAGGTATAGTGTGTCGACGACGAAAAGGAGACAACCTTTTTTCACTTATTTACACAACATTTCCTTTTCTTTAACTTTTTTTAACTAATTGTAAGACCAAACACGATTTTATCAAATTCCTTATTACTAAAATAAAATAACCAGGTTTACATCATCAGTCACGTAACTTGATACTTGATACATAGAAATGTATAAGAAAATCACATCTTTCCTTATCTGTGGCTCTATACAGCATGCATACCGAGGCAAGCAAAAAAGTTAACATAAAATTACAATCCTTTTTTTCTGTACACTTTTAGTCAGTTCACCTATAACATAATATTTGTAATATCCCACCAAACAAAGGTGACTGACTTCAGGTGGTTGTCGCTTTTATCTACATTTTTTATTACAAACACACAAAAATTATCGCAACTTAGGAGAATATATAGAGTCTTTCTTTTTTTGTCACATTCACTAAAACTTCTGGAAGCAGACAGTGCAATTATTTTTAAAGAGCATTATGTACTCTTTTCTGTAGGCATAATATATTTATGATGCACTTTTTTTATAGTTCTTTAGACATCTGTACAGGTCAACCTTGAAATGGTGTCAGGAAGTCAGTGTGACCAATTCATGTTCGGAGTTGGGATAACATTCACATTAGAATTACTGAGCAAAACATTCTGCGTTTGGGCGCTTGAAGCAGCAGCGACATAATCTCCTAACAGGGGAACCGAAGTGAAATGAGTTACTGAGGCGTTAGCTTGCATTTGATGGGGATTTCCCTGTGAAATTCATAAACAAAAAATATTATCATTAAAGTTGTAAATTGCAGTGAGAGCGAATAAATTCACTTGAACTAGCTTCTTACAAGACTAGCAGTTCCAATAACTCCCATCATATTCTGAGCCCCTGCTGCCGCCATATCCACAAAAGTATTCATTCCATCAACCAGAGATCCATTAACAGCTAGTCCGCCATTGGATAGTCGACCGTTGCTATCTACAGTAGACCAAATGCTGTCGGAGGGAGCAGTTGTGTGATGTCCTGTAACAAAAACAACATTACACAAAGTTAGCAAATAAGTTTGGTTAGATTTGTAAGGTATCCTTTTAAATTGTACAAAATCCAAGCTGGTCACGAATATGGGAACTTTTCAGTTACAAAAAATACAGACCAGCCCTTGTCCTTGCTAGCCCTAGCCCTTGCTAAAGTGTGGTAAATAGTTGGGTTCAACCACACGGTTAATACAAAGTAGCATACAAGCATTAACTAACACAACACACTTAAAGCAACACAAATACATACACAAAACACAAAAAGCCCAACTAACGCAAAATAATACAATTGTAAAAATCATTTCAAAAATAAAAAAAAGTTATTTATTCTAAATAAACCATGACTTATTTACACTATAACTTATTTTAATTAAAGCAGACTGAGTATTTGGAATTTGGACTAGCTTGGAAATCATTCTTAACGCTTTTAGCTTAATAAGTCAACGGTCAGATCTGTAAGGTGTGTTCAAGGCGAGCTTTGGTTTGTACAATTTAAAAATCAACGAAGCCATATTCGTTTTCATAATTTTCATAATCGATGAAATTATAACCAGGTGGAGGTTGCGGTGCCTGCCCAGTGTAACGGAAATACGGGTTTTTCAAATCTAACGTATTGGAAGCCTTCCGTCCATCTAGGTCAAGGTCGATCATGACATCATAACTTTGCCTGTGTACAGAAGGAATCGTTAATTGTTTGTCACAGCCAAGTTTTCTAGCTAATATAGAGTTGACAGAGTAGCAATAAATAATTACCTCTTATTTGCACTAAGTCTAACATGTCCTTTCAAAACCTGGAATTGTTTAACTAGCAGCGGGGTATCAATTAGACAACGCACCTGTAAGGCAATTGCAAAAATTGAAAATTTTAATAAATCTTCGTACTAACAACTAATTTAGTATAAGGGTTATACTAACGGTTGCTGCTGTTATACTAACCTGATACCAATGAGTTAATGGCTCGGTAGGAGCAGTGGACAACCATACAGCCACATCAGAACCCTCAAAGGATACATCAAACCAAAATGCTAATCCATGAACGGTTCCTGATTCAGCAAATTTAAATTCCAGCGGAATATTAATTTGATGCAAATCAAATTCTGACGCTGTAGAAAAGTCCACTGTGTGCTTTAGTGATCTGGCTAAACAAATACGAACGTCAAACGTATCTACAATGGGCTGACGAAAATATTCTTTCGTGGCAGCGTTCTTAAGGGTACTTAAATCTACTCCGTGAAAACAAGTTTGTTGCCTGCAACCATACAAAAGGCATATACACATTAGTACACTTCTTAAATTTATATTAATCCAAGACACAAAAATGTGAACACTTGAAACTTCTTTTTCGTACCAAAAATTAGCTTTATTGCATTGTTCCATAAATAACGCCTCATCGGAAAATGGAGCCACGTGGAGTTCCCCCTTGGTCGGAAACATTTTACCTGAAGCAAGATAGCACATAATTGTTACCACATTCTAACAAAAAACTAAAACTGAAAGAAGATAGGTTACCATTTGGCTTCAGCCACTTCTTGGCATGGAGGTAGGTCTCCAACATTCTTTCGTTGAACAACATGTAGCCCATCGGTTCTGAGATGATGACATCCACCTTCTCTGGCAGTTCAATTTCCTCAATCTTTCCTGCCACCACCTTTAGCCTATCCTTCAAGCCATTTGCTGCAGCTAAAGCCTATCATCAAAATCAAACTTTAAGTTTGCAGTCAAAGCCATAATCAGAACATTTAAACCATAAACTTAATTATTAGCTTACCTCTGCGTGGACAGCCATACTAGAAGCCTCAACGGCATACACTTTTCGCGCTCCTGCTTGGCACGCAAAGAATGACAATATTCCCGAGCCTGCCCCCACATCCAATACTACCTTATCATTAAAATCCCCTAAATTAGCCAGTATTGCTTTTTGATAAGTTGCAGTTCGTATATAATCTTGCATCATGTTTTGCTGCTGGGAGAGGTAACCGTAAAACTGCAAAAAAAACAAATAATAAATGATAGTTAAAATCCAGATAATGCACAAAAAGTTATAGACTTAAAGATGATTTATTAAACTAACTGTCCAACGGTTCCAACCCACCTGAAAGTACTGAAGAGCTGAGGAATCTTCTGTTCTTTCTGCAAACAACGACGAGTCATTTCCTTTCAGTCCTTTGGTTATTTGAATTTGAAAGTTGGCTGCATCTGTACAAAAAACCATCACAAAGTTTAATCATAATCATCAAGTCCAAATGAGCCGTAAATCAGATAAAGTTTAAACGTATTCGTAACGTATTCCTTACCAGTTTCAACGGGAATATTTATGAGCAAAGCCTCAATATCTGTACTTATCATAAAACCCGATCTTCCGATTCTTTGAGGAGGAGAGCCCTTTTCCACCAGCGTTTCGTACAACTTCGAATTAGGATTAGTGTCCCCAGCTATAACAATAAGTAAACACACAGATTAATGCATTGACATCTTTTTTAAACCGTCACTATTCCAATTCTAGTGTCAAGTGTCAACTTACATTTTAAAAAGGACAGCAGCAACCCCTGAGGGTCGTAATCCACCCTGAGCGACACTGGTTCGGGGAAGCGCAGCTCGCTTTTCCCCGACTCGGAGATTTTGAACACTTTGACATTTTCATAAAGCGTCATCTTTGCTAAAATTGGTTACTTTAATAAACTTGCTTTTAAAAAACCTGTCACAAAACTGACAATTAAGTTGACGATGACAATTGACGATGATAGAAGTAGAAGGTAAATATACTAGACCAGCCAGTACACACTTTTAAACGACACACACGCAATCAAGTTAAAAGTTTCTTATAAAAAATGTTGCAGTTTCTGGAAGGAATATTTTCACAGTTCACAAGTTAACGGTTACTTTAACGGTTCAAGTTAATAATGGCAGCAGTGAGTTTTTGCACTGGACATACAAAAAGAACACAATTAAATCCTGTGGCCACTGCACTACAAGAAAACCACGTTGTCGGCTACGTCAGCAGATGACAAGATAACTCTCAGGTGATAAAAAGGCAAGCGCACACGTGGACACGGTGTTAAATTTGCAGTAAATTCGTTGTAAATTTGATAAATTTGTTTAATCAACGAAAAACTAAAGTTTACACGATAATAAGGCCAATTTTGGAGTAAAAAGTAATAAAAATCTAAGAAAGTGGGCCAAATTTGTGTTAAAAACGCGCTCAACAATGACAGCCAATTCTTACAGCCCGCGTGTGTCTGTGTCTAGCAGATTATGTACATGTCTTTCTGCTTGTTTCAAGCTAAACTTTAGAAAAACTAACAGTTAAGTTCGTTGTCAAATTTACTTTTTAAGGCTTTTAACGTCTTCCTTAAACTTCATAAAAATCTAACTGAGGTTCAGTAGCCGCAAATTTTCTAAACTTTTAGCAAAATTCCTTTAACTTATACAAACTTAACTTTATAATATCAGGTTTAAAACTTGCATTTTTAAAGTGTAAATTGAGTAAATAAATGTGTTTATTTTGTTGGGAGAGATTAAAAAAGGTGTTTAAAGTCTAAATACCTCTTCTGTCTTCTGAGAGTCGCAAGTGTAAAGAGAGTGTGAATCGGTGTTTGCTCTCTGTACTCTGCGGATACTAGAATCTGACATGAAAATGTTGTACTTTTTTAGTACAAAAGGCATAGAAAAAACGGCTGATGATACATTTTATGCCCAGATTTGTTCAAGAGATGCAAAGTTAACTAGATGTAGTATTCATATATTACTTGGTTTGTAAGTCTGGATGCTGCAGATATTTTTTACAAGTAGATTCCATTACATTACTGGCTTGTTAGAATAAAACATGGCATTTTCGGAGTTTTGCTGGTTGTCCCGTAATGTAGTATAGAGACATGCTAAAGTGCGTATATTACAATATTTTTAAGTTTGCTTTTGTCTTTATGGCCCATGGCATTATGGTAAAAAAGCCTGAAACCGAAAGCATATTATGTGCTGGTTTGTGCTCTTTTTGAAAAACTTGATGGCATTTGGCATGTGTAAGGAAAGAGGTTGAAGAACCAAGGCATTTTTTTACATTTTCTGGCTGGAAAGCACACCTTTGGGTTTACAATATTACTAGTAGTACACAAGTTTAACAAAGGTTTAGCGCAATATATTTGTATACTAAACAGTAGGAGAATAGTACACAGAAAACCCAACCTTTTCTCAAGTTCCCGTATCCTGTCCGTTTTATATGCTGATGATCAGCATCGGCGCAACTTTTTCATATAACCATGTATCATGTCGGAGAGTAGAGAAAAAAATTGGGATATGATGTATTTTATATAGAAGAACCTTGTAAAATGGTACGGTGTATGATATGCATATACTATTTTGTATTAGGTAATGTGGCTGGATAATATTGGTATTCTTCTCGGTTCTTAGAACATTACATCGCATTGCAGAGAACACAAAGGCAACTTGAAGCCGGTATGTGTTTAAAGGCAAAAGAAAATGGTAAAAGTGGTATACAGAGAGTCCATATAGGTATTATGGCCGTTGTAAGCATTAATACTACTGCATTATGAGTCTGGGTCATGTGAAGTTGACGTTGTGCACCAAATGGGCGCATGGAAAACTACACAGGAGATAAGATGATAGAAGAAACAAGCACCGAACCGACAAGGAGCAAGGTTTAAATTGATATCCCGTATCAAGTCTTGTATAAGCTATATAGAAGTAAAACCTGTATTTTTATTTGTAAGAAATTTCTTTTTGGCTTTGTGCTGAAATGCTTTTGAATGCGGCATGCTTTATGCATATGAAAAAGGCAAAATGGAAAATGATTATGTAACAAAGAGAGGTGACGACGGTAGAAGATAAGAAGTCCAGTAGATGGAACAAGAAGAAGGGAGATCTCTGTCCTACTTTTTATTGTATGATTTCGTTGAACCCAGAGATTTGAGTTTTGCACGACATGCGACAAGAAAGGAAATGAAAAAAAATCCCTGGTGAATTGAATGTAGAATGTGTTCCTGGGAGAAAAAGTATAGGGTTGCTTTTAGGTGGGCAATTTGATGACAGATGGAATTTCGGTAACGAAAACCGGAGAAAAAGTTTGTGCAAGGTTTATGGAAAGTTGGTTTGTTTGCCAAATGAAATTTGATATGAAAACAGTTTAGCAGGGTCAATTTACTGTTATCAGTCATCAGTCATCCATCAAACGGACGAACCGGTAAATATTAACATGTTGACACCGTTTTGGTTGCAGTGTACACCGGAAGTTGTTTGGCACATTGATATTTATTTTTTCAAGCATCAATCATCACGAAATGTACAGATCTTTATTATATTTTGTGAACAAATCGGTAGTTTTGGTACTATGAGCTTTTTAAACCTTTTACGGAATCCGGAAGTGCAGTTGTTATCTGCATTTTAATTTGTGGCAGTTGCTGGAGGGTCTACTTCCATCTTGATAAACTTGCGCATTTTATCTAGCTCGGGGTAAAGAAGGCGTATGTAATAGCTGGAAAGTAAATCCGTTAATAATGCTGCCAAAGTTGCCGTTTTAGCAAATACCGACACATTAAAGCTGACAATGACCAGAAACAGGGAAACCGTTGCGGCAAAGATTTTAAAGGCTATCCAAAACTGGGCTAATCCAGCAGAGTTCTTTTGAAAACAAATAATTTCCATTTAAAATAGATTTCCTAAAAAGAAAAAAACGAAATATTCTGCAAAAATGCAAACCTTTTTCACACTAATAGCCAACAGAACTGCAGCCACGAATCGTGCCGTGCAAAGAGATAGCAGCAGCAACACAACCCATGAAGTTACCAGAACTGTTAAACAAAATTAGCATTTTAGAATCGAATTACCAATCTTCAAAAAAACTTCAATGCTTTATCCTAAAGAATGTTACCTTCGTAGTTCTTATTTCTAACTTGGTAATTTGTATTAGGAGCTGGTGAATACAATAGCCGAGACTCATTACCCACTTTGGAGAAAAATGTTAACACGGCAAGTGTTGCAATAACTCCTACAGCTAGAAAAAAACAATTGGTCATGCATTTTAAAAATATTTTAAATTGCATTTAATCCAAATAGAGATTTCAAAAACTTTTCAACTTACAAAACAATTCAAATATGAAAATTAGAATGGACCAAGCTTTAAAGGACAAACCGCAATCCCTATGAAGTTTCATTTTGAGAAAATTGTACACGAGGTGGTGTCACGAAAAGAATTTCTGGAATGTCTTGCAATTTGTCTTTTACAAATTCACTATCCAAAATGTCGGAATTCTTCACCCCATCAGAACTAAAGAGTACAATAGACTAAAAGCTTTTCTGTAAAAATAATCCCGCACTAGGTACTAGTGACCGACACCCGAAACCTTGAAAAACTGCGCTTACTTAAATCTTTAGAGTTGTTTTGCCTTTTGCCTACACCGCAGTTAGAGAACCGTAAAACAAAATGTACTACTACTACCAAACAATAGTATCTTCTTTGTATAGTAGCAATTATTTCATTCTCCACACGACAAAGACATGTGATCAACGTAGTAATTACCACCAAATGTAATTTATTGCTAGTAAAATGTAAACACAAACAAAGGTTCTTGTTTCGAACAATTAGCAGTTGGAGATAATTAATACAATCTAATCTAAATGCATGCAGTAAGGCCAAAGTCATAAATGGAGTTGGTGAAGATGGTAATCCAGTATATTGAGTATATTGTAAGAAAAGAAGATGGAAGATGAGCATATCATCACAAAATATGTCTTATTCCTTCCATCTTTTGTATTCTGCAAACGCTGAATTGCTCGTAATACAATTGTACATGCATAATTCATTTAATGTTTTTGATGAACTTTGACGCGAAACCTTTAAGCTTTTGGTGAGAAAGGTACTCCTGTGCTGTAGGTTGTTTCGTATAAATATATGCAGACTTATCGTTAGAACCCAAAATCGTATATAGTAATTCATATAATATTAATATATTTTTATATAATATAATATGATGGTCCAGATTTGGAAAACGTGTACTGAGTTTTTAAAAACTAAAGTTCAAAAACGCAACTGACTTGGTTATTCGAACAAGCAGATTTGAATTCATTTTACACATGAACATTCCAGCTTTTTAAACTTGTAGTGATAATATTTTCACACATTCATGCTAAAACAAATAATTTGTTTTCCGTGATTCCATAACATGATACCAGTTCCGCGACATTTATCTGGAACTACAACACAAAATTCTCCTGGAAAACGACCTTGTGTCTTACAATGCCCCATTACTTCCTTCTGCTGGTTGTACTTCTAAAGCAAACATCAAAGGCAAAAAGCAAACCCTATTTCTACTTTGTAGCTTCTTTGAAGCAGATTCCATATGGATAGTTGGAAATACTCTTCGCCTTTGAACTTTCTAGTAGCCTACTGAATTTATAAGTGATTTTCAATGTCCCAATTTGTTAAAGTCTACCAATGTTAAATTATACTGACATGCTATAACTGAAATGAAGATAAACAGAAGACAAGACAAGGTCAATGTGAAAGTCGTTGACTGATCGGTAGTTATTTCAGCCGTTTCCTTTGTTGTCTGAGTATAGTCAAGGTTCATTCCTATCACTTGCGCTTTCGTATTCCATTTCCTTTTCAATTCAATTCAATTACGATCAATACTCTTTTATGTACTGCCTACAACCTAACAACTCTATCTTGTATTTTCAATGAAATCAATAGTTTCACAAAATGTTATCGTTTTTTACTCGATTTCACCTCATTCATCTGTTTTAAGCTGATTATTCGATTACGTTCTTCGCTAACTCAAAGATTTGAGATTTCCATGCGAAAAATATTAAAGTTGACAGTTTGGCCAAGAAGTGGAATCCGCTTGATAAGCTTGCAAAAGCATCATAAAAGAAGAAGACACAGTGCATCGTCATCTCCATTTATGCTTTTTTACGCAGTGGTGATAATTTCACAAAAAATCTTGACTCTTTTTTCATTTCAAACACTAACGTTCCGCCTTTTCCCGTTCTCACATTCCCTTTAGGCATCCTCATAAGCAATTTTGATGTCCATAAAATTTCCTGGCTTTCGCCTACCTTCCTTTTCTTCACTTCTCCCACACTGTCTCTTCTTTTGTCTGCGGTGTGATTTCCCAGGTATTATAATATCAACACAAAGAGAGATGGAGAAGTAACATTATTTGCACATTCAGATTCACCACCACTGCAGTTTTTAGTTCCCTACCCGTTTACTATGCATGAAATAGAGAAAAGGGCTGAAAGGAAAATTTATTGATCTAACATATTACATTTTAGTAGCAAAAGAGTTTCTCTCTGCTTTCTCCAGACACTTATACAAAGCACGTTGGGGGTACTTTATATACTAGGTCATAAATTTCTTGTATAACCCCGCATACCACCGCAACCAAAAGAGAGTACGGACGTAGATTTTCCTAAGGTGGAACGAGAGTAGTTTCAATGCGGGCGCAAAAAAATCTTATTGCTTCATTTGTAATGATAACCCACATTTTGTTCATTTGTGCCAAGTTATGCTCTGGTGACTTGTTCTTCCTTTGGGGAAAAATTGGATGCACTAGAGACGTTAGTACGTCTCTAAATAAGAGAAAGTTTTGGATTAGAATTCGTTAGTATTTTTACAGTTTGCTTGATTTAGGTACGCCACACGCAAACAACGTCAAGATCCGGAATCTAATTCTGAATGATTTCCTTTTCTCATTAGGTCCTCACTCATTCTCATCAGCGTCTACGGTAAAAAACGGGAACAAACAGAAAAGTCATTGTTGATTTGATAAGAATAGTACAGAAACAAGCAAGTCAGAACCAATTGGTGCTTTAAGTCGTACTACATGAAAATGTAAACTGATTCTGTGAGGTTTGTAGAAATGATGGAAAACAGCACAGTAATTTCCTGATTGAAATGCTCTACCGGATATTAAGAATAAGCGAGAGAGCACGTAGAATATATCTTGTCGTTTGGTTATGGGCTATGTTATTTCATCCAAATAGCGTATGAATCATGAGGATGCTTGGGTAGCTAGTAAGTAAATATATGCACAACTTTTCACTGTGCTGGCTTGTAAGTGGATTAAGTTGAGAAGGCATTGAGTCAAGCGTGTGGCTACACGATTGGAATTTCAATAAGAAGCTTTCTTTCTTCTTAAAGTCAATTCTTTTCCTTTTAATGCAGTAGTAGTGGCAGCTGTAAAGCCTGGCATTTGACAATAATGCCGCGTGGTTGATAAAAAAAATCTTTGCTTTCCACCGGTTGATAGTACAAAAACTACCGCATAAAGCAGTGCATAGTACATATAAATGAAAGAAAGCATTATATTCTCCTGGGTGGGAATTATGGAGTAGGTAAATTTTCATTTGCATTCCGAGTTTGACATAAAGCAGCAATTTTTACTGTTACGTGCTTGTTCAGCTTGATTTTAAAGGTGAACTTGAGATAACGGTTGTGATTTTTCTTACCTGACATTTCAAAAGTATGAAATAAAAAATAATTTTCGCAAGAAGGATAATGAACAAACATAATGCATTTTGTCATGTTTTATCACAATATCCGGTTTATTAGCTCAAAACATTTTACCACGTTTGACGTTATAAAAACCACCCGAAGCATCCTGCACTTTTCTGAAGTGCATCAACTTGTTAAAAAGAAAAGTAATATAGCATCCCATTGACAGCCTGTTAAAAACTCACAGATAATAACTTTGTAAGGCGACCTTGTCCTTTTTGATGGTCGAGCAAATTACCGTGCTTTCTAGTTTCTAGCATAATGAAAGTTTTATAATAATAAGCCAAAGCCCTATTATTTCTCTGTGCACTTGAACTTTAACTCTTTTATTCTTCCTCTCCTCACGTCAGTGTCTAAAAAGTCGATGTCGTCTTGATCAAAATGAATGAGGATAAAAATAGCTTGTGAAAGTTTCGCTTAAAGAGTCTAATGCACTAACGAATTAACTTTGGGGAAAGTTTTTATCCTTTTTTGGTTGTTAGTACACCTATAAATGCAAATTTGAGGACGGAAGCCTTATGCTAACAAAGCTTTGACATTGTGTACCGTGTTGCCTTTCATACTCAACCGTTTTCACACGACAACTTAAATACTTGGACCTGGACAAAGTTAAACTAACAAATTAAGATTGCTTGACAAACTTTGTCCAATTAAGGCTATTAGCTGGATTTAAATATGTGACCAATGTAAGACCTTGACCAACGCAAGGAGCAATGCTCTGCAATAATGACTCACACCGCGTGTTTCAGAAACATAGATCAACTAGCAAGCTGACTAGCTTTGGAATTTTACATGCAATAAATAATATTTATATAATTTATGAGGGAATGATCTTTTTTGTAAATGGATTCCCTGAAAATTTCACAAGGGAAAATATTAAACGTGGGCACACATGAATCATGAGTGAACACTTATTCCCCTTTTATTTTTATCCGCACTGAATAATTAATTTAATTATAACTAATCCTGAGTGACAGCAAGCTGTTGTTTTGCATTTTGCTCATTCTGGAATAAACCAGTACAAAGCCTTAAAATTGAATAAATTCCAACGTCATCAATCAATCCAACTCTGCCCTTTGTTGTGTATACGTCAAGCCACGGGAGACAACCAATAAAAGGGAACCTAAAATCTTGGGAGTAAGAAATTTCCCTGCTAGCCCGTATATTTTCCGTTGCATTCCCACGCGAAAAACAGCAACTGTGTGTATGGTTGCGATTCTGTAACATTAATCATGTCTTATGTGAACTTGTAAGTCAATCCGGATGTCATTAGATTTTATATGGTTAGTAGAGAGAAAGCCAATAGCCAATTTCAAGTTCTATACGGTTCGTTAAAGACCAGATCATTTACAAAGTTTTCGTACAATTGGTTATATAAACTTGTTTAGTAACTAAGATTATTATATTGTACTCATTACTTCCAGTTTCCAACAAGGCACACACACAAGACAGGTGGGAATAATAAAATAGTATTCCCACGCATTCGCCCTGAGCTTTCATACAATTCCTAGCTTGTTCTCTGCAACTTTCACTAATGAACCCTTAGTTATGAAACTACAGACAATAGTGACAGTCCAACAGGAAAAGTTGAAAACGTGCTTGTTCTTTGCCCAACTTTTCCTTTTCTCATCAAATGGTCAACTTGACTCATTCTTTCTCTCACAATTTTGAGTGCATTATGGGCAGGTGGTTTATAAAACTTTCTCCCGTTTCTTAACTTTCTGCGTATTATTATCATATCATCAATGCCTGCAGATATTTTAGAAAGTTTTTCAGAAAACAGCTTTTCAATTCACTTGCTCCAAGTGTATGACTCCAAGCCTACTTATATTTTTTCATGTTCGCTTGTCGTATATCGTATGGATAGATAAGAAACTCTTTTTTTGCTTGTTAGTATATCTTGGAATCGCTTTTTAGAGATATGAACATGATACTGTACTATGTGGTATGAATGTGGCAGCTTGACATGGACAAGGTCGCCCAATGAACAATGGAATGTGATTCCATTTATCTGTAAGCATCTGACAAAACCAGCTATGAGCACATAACGCTTTAAAACATGTGCGCTTGGATTACATTCGTGCAATACGAAATTATAAAAGCTTCTTGGTAAAACAAAACCAGAGAACAATTTTCTAAAGTTGCACAAGATAAATGGGAATCTTGATATAGTTTTGTGTGATGCTTCATGTTTCATAGCCGTAAAGTGATGCGCACAACCTTCCAAATTCCAGAATAATCTCGAAATAACCTAGTATTAACTTTATTCAAAATTCCACAACATTTACATAGAATCTAATCCATTTTCATAGCAGACTACCAGATAATAAATGAAAATTTGTGGCACTCCACATCCATTGTGACGGACGTGCTGGTGCGGAATTCACAAAGTGAAAATGACAAGTAGCCTTCATTCAATTCAACCAAGCTAAAAACTCTCTTCTTTCTCTTTTCGAGAAGATATCTAGGCTACAAACTTGCCTTGCTGTTTTAAGCTGAATTCTCTGGCACTTTCTCTCACCCAAATCAGCAACAGTGTTATGGTCTATGATAATAGCCTGCCAACTTGAGTTTGGCAAATGTACCATGAATACACTCTATATACACTGCGTCAAACACATTTCTTCATCTTTTTTACTCAACATTGTTCTGTATATTATTTTAGCATGCAAGAAAGGAAATATATGGCGGATACACGTGAGCCGTGAACTTTAGCTTTTTTCTGGAGGAAAGCATAGAAAAACAGGTTAATTATCCTCTATTTTCTCCTCTCCAGCTCATCTGTCTAATGAGCAAAATCTGTTCCTTCTTCATTTTATTTCTGTTTAATGTTCAGCTCATTCTAGTATCCCGGCTTTTATCTCATTATTCAGTAAAGTGGAAAAATAGCAGAGTAACTCCATGGGTTATATGTAAGGCCTGAAATCGAAATTTTAAAATTGAAATTTCGACTGCATATTCTGATTGCTTAGCAAAAATGGTATAAACAATGTGCACTTCGTTTTTTCTGAAAACGCAAAATAGCCGAGTTATACAGCCATTTAGAATTTTGAGATGGGTCCAATGGGCAAGTCCTAACTCAGCCATGGATCGATCAAATGTGGTGAAATTTCGCATGAACATCCTCCAATAGACTGTGTTCAATGACCCTCCTTTGGATTTTCAAAATTTCAATTTTTCGAATTTTTAGAAATTTTACAAAAATATAGGCTTACCGGGCATGGACCTGGGGCATCCAACAAGTAAGCCTATATTTTTGTAAAATTTCTAAAAATTCGAAAAATTGAAATTTTGAAAATCCAAAGGAGGGTCATTGAACACAGTCTATTGGAGGATGTTCATGCGAAATTTCACCACATTTGATCGATCCATGGCTGAGTTAGGACTTGCCCATTGGACCCATCTCAAAATTCTAAATGGCTGTATAACTCGGCTATTTTGCGTTTTCAGAAAAAACGAAGTGCACATTGTTTATACCATTTTTGCTAAGCAATCAGAATATGCAGTCGAAATTTCAATTTAAAAAATTCGATTTCAGGCTTTACATATAACCCATGGAGTTACTCAGCAGTTTTTTGCCCTGCTGTGCCATAATGTAGTAAAAAAACTTTATTATGTACAGTAGTGGAGCAACCTCTTCAGTTGAATAAGTCTGTTTTATTACTTGAAGTAGTACTAAAATCCTTGAGCTTTTCCTTGCCACTACTTTTACGTCCCATGCCAGACAATACAAAATACAAATTCACAATAGTAATTTGCAATAATAAATGGCAAAACTTTTCTTTTGTTTTTAGCAACTGTTTACATTTTCCTTAAAGTGGAAAAAACATTTAGCTTGCAAAAAGAAACTGCTACAAAAAATTGATTTTGTGATAAAGCCTGTGTTTCTATTTTGATCTACATATGCTTAACGCTATTCTTCAAGGTACTACTTATAAATACCCAAAAACCAATTTTTGATGACTGCGTCACGTACGTAGTTATTCAGCCATCATCATTATCATGATCATTTTACGGATCAATGATTTTCCATTCTAGCGTGAAAACTGGGTAATCCAAGTGTGGACCGTCGTCGTCGCTGTCTCTATAGTCTCTGGTGAAAAGGGTCCGTCGTCTCTACCTACACCAGTATATATATTATGCAAGCATTACTGTAAATGTAAACTGCGATGGAAAAGTTGCCTTTTGCTCATAAAAAATTGACATTCAGTTGGAAATCACTTGGGGCCGATGGTTTTCCCTTTACATCTTTCCTTGCATAAACATCAGTATCACATGTGAGGGCTACGTGATTTTTCTCCATGAGAAAAAGCCAGGAACCATAATATATTATGATGGCGAATGGCGACTTTCCCTTTGCCAATTTTCAACATGTGTGTGTGAGCTGCTGGTGTTTTTGGTTTCGTGCTTGGACTACTTGCGTAATATGCAGGGAAAATAATGAAGGCAGAAGAACGTACATACAGATATTACGGGCACACCACAATATTAGGCAGTTCAACATCCGCTGGAGAAGAATGTTTTACTAAAAAAGATGTAAAGCCAGAGATTGCAACAAATTTTGTTTGAAAAACCGTACAAAGCGTGTTGGCATTTTTTACTGATAAAATAAAATGACAGGCCGAATGGCAGCTTGCTATGCATGTCATAATGAAAATATCCGTTTCATTTTTGCTATTTTTATAGGGAAATTGAAGTATTTGTGTTAGAATACTTACAATTGGAAAATTCACGCTTTTGGATTACCACTACACATTGCTATTATATTAAATGCTGTATTGTATTTGATTTTGCATTGAGAGAACCCATTTTACCCCCAACAGAAAAGAAGGAAATTGTTCCAGTTTACTTTTTTGTTACGAGTATTTCCCGTGTGTGAGGAAAGAAAGCGTTTATTTGAAAGAGCGTGATGATGTGAGGAGGGAACAAAAACGGAAAGGAAAAATAAAGGGAAAAAGGAGGCAAAACCAGAAGGAAATATATGGAAACAGCGACAAGTTGGCTGTTCGCCCGCACCACACAGTACATGGCATGGACTCAAGACGTTTCTTATACAAGCGCAAAAACTGACAAAGAATTTTCACACGACTGGAGGTGAACTATAGGTACTTGGAGTTTGCTCAGAAATGCAAATTTTTTTATTTGCAAATGACCTAAATTAAAAAGCAAGACACGGAATTATTCTCTTTGATTCGTTTTTCCAACACAAATGCAAATACTCAGATTATCTCTCATTGTGCCTACGTGCTTACAAAACTCAGGGGAAAACAGGAAAGAGTGTAAAAGGCCAAAATCGCAAAAAATGTAAGGCTGATATGGTACACCGCTGAATTGGACAGACAGGATCTGGTTACCGCTTTGCTATGCTATCAAATAAACCATTGGAATTTGCTTTTAGTCCAAGTCTATTTTTGACATTGGCAATGCGGTCCTTGCCTGTGCAAAAAAAACTGCATTAATCCCATTAAACTCTTATGTTCTCTGGTTCCAATGAAAGTTACTACTTTTTCCTTTTAAATCGCTGGATTTACTACCGGATAATATTCATACGAGAATATTATGCTACACAGTAGTAAAAACACAAAATACATAGTGAACTTCTCAGATTCCTTTTCAGCCCCGTGACTTAAACTGGCAATCACAATCCCCATAATCGTCATCATCAATGTAAAGAAAGCATCATAACTTGGGGAATAAAATGGAAAAAGAGTAAAAAAAACTGCTGCTGTGTTTTTAAGAGAAACTGAGTTTGTTTTTTGTTTCTGCGCTTTTACCCAACTTCCACCATAATTGCATCTGTGCTAAAATAACAAAATAGAAACCTGAAACCATTGACTGTCACTCTAAGTGGAAGCCGTACCATGAGTAGACGTCCAGGGACATAAAAACTAAAGAATTTTCTACCAAAAAAGCAGGAAAAAATTGGTAGTAAAAAGTTGTTGTTGTAGCTTTGAATCCTGTATCGTGTCACATATACTTACTGCAGTACAGGGACAAAAATCTATAGGGAAACTTTCTCCGGGTATGGATTTCCAAAGAGCTGGACTTTCCAGAGAGTAGTTCATGCGGTATCCCTATAACAGTTCCTGTCCCCATATCTTTCCAACTTTTTTGCAAAAAAAAAGAAAGTTTTTTTCTCTTTTAGTTTTTTTCGCGTTAAGTAGCATCAGAAGCGGTAGAGCCCTTTTATAATAAGTAGTAATGTAGTATAGTATAGTAGCTAGTACCCCAAATTTTTTTTATATAGCCACCACGTTTTTGTGGGTCGATGATGCGTTTTTATAACAAGATGACGAGTACCAAAAAAGTACCACTATTGGTTGTATGTTGGTGCACATAGCACAAAAAGAGGCACAAATTTATCATCTGTATATACACTTTACTTTAGATACAGTTTTCTAGCTTCAAAAAACCGGCAAAAAGTGCTTCAAGGCAGACTTGTCTTTTTTGGTTCGGGTACTTTTTTCTCCACTTCTCAATATCCAAAGTCCAAACATATTCGTGCACGCCAACAAAATAGAATTGCTGCTGCTGTTTTGTATTTTGTTGTATCGTTATAATAAAATGTAAGCCAAGTACATGCAAAGCTTATTCTGTAAGAAAAATGGGATAGAACAACGAAAAGAAATAACGAAATGTGCTTCCAGCAAAAAATGGTGTGGAGTACGTGATGATAAAAAATGTAAAAGAATATGTGTGTTTAGTATGTGCACTTGCATGAGTCTTGTTATTTTTCAGGGCGTAGAAGAAAAAAAAGAGAAAGTTGAAGGAATTATTTTACACATGTGTATTTGCAATCCAAACAAAGTGGATATGAAGCCAAAAAAGACAAGGTCAAATTCGCAGAGTCTGAAAAAAGAACACACAGAAAGAAATAGCAACAAAAAGGAACATACATTATTTTGGTTCTAAATAGAAAAATAGCGTGTGTGGATATTTGTTTTCCTGCTGCTAAAGCTGATTATATTGAGCTTCTTTTCTCATTTTCGGGGGAACGGTGATGGTGATGTGTGCGTGGCTTCGGGTACTGGGTACGTATTGTACACCGGAGAAGATGGAAAGCACACTGACATAATGACGGTGTGATGTTGCCTTTATGGCTTGATGATGAAAACCTCGTGTTTTTCTATCCATTTCTATCTCTTTTACCTTATTTTGTTGATTCTATGTTTTCCTAGCAAACTAATGCTATTTTCTTTTAGCTCCTCTGGGGGTTTATCATAAGCGCTTTAATTCTGTGTATGAAGGCAGAATAAAGAAGGCTTTGGTAGGTAATGATAATGATGAATGTTCCATTTCAACAAGATGGAATGCTAAAAATAAAGTAATGATAGTACTGGCTTTCTTGTAGGTGGTGACTAGTGACATATCAGGAAGCTTTTTGCTTGACTTGACATATCATCATGCTGGGAATGAGAAAAGGAAGAAGACTCTGAGTGGTTTTCACAAGTATGGCACTAGTGTCTATATATTTATTACCTTGTTTTATTATTTTTTATAATGTATTACAAATATGTACATTTTTCACTGCAGTGGAGCATAAGTGAAAGCTGAGGAAGCTAGGTTGTGGTTGCGGTAAAAGACTAGAACTACTAGAATGCCCTATTATTATGGCGTTCTTCTCACCCAGTTTTTCATCGTTTTTCTCTTTTCCTGAATAAAAGTATGGCATTTGCATGTACATAAGTTTGATATAGGTATACAGGTTACCAGAAGAATTTCAAGGGTACTGCATGATGGAAGCTCTCTGGTCGTTTCTCTGAAGCTCAAAATCATAATGTTGTTATTAGTAAGTCAGTGAGTGAGCCTAATAATATAATACGCACACAGACATTCTCAGACTTGGAATGCTAGAAGCCAAACTTCTCTTGATATCTGTTTGCTTGCATGAGAAATGCGAATATTTCACCTTCAGCATTCTTTTGCTTACTACACACAAGGAAAATAAATTGAAGGGAAAGATAAGCCGAGTGTAGTGTAGCTAGTAACCCCGAACGCGCAGAGTAATGGACTGCGTTCAAAGAGATTTGGCTTGTGCCCGATGGAGTGGGGTTCTGGCCTGGGCTAATTTTTTAGGTAAACAGTTTGAAATAGAAATGATAAAAGCAAGACTTTATGCAAGAGAAATTTACAGGAACAAAGTGAAAAATGAATGCCACATTACTATATAGCTATCATATACTTAGATTATGATCAATTTTAGAGAAACGAACTGCCTGAGAAACATCATAAATTCCGGTAAAGGCCAAATAATAAAACGTCGTAGTAAATATATACGTTCTCAGAGCACAATTGACAAACTCGTAGGTTAGCTTCGCGTTCGAGTTTTTTGGTTCATAATCTCAAAAAAGATTTGCTAGCACTAGTACATCAAAGCCTTTATATGGAGCACATTAGAATCTTTTACCTTTGTCTACTTACTTTATTACCTACCCGCTCAAAATAAAAATTGAGCCTAGTCCCTGTTCAACCTTAGCATTTGCATAAACATTTTTCAATTCAATACTTAAGTCTTCGTGGGAAAGCAACGTGCTTTGCTACACAACAACTTCTAGAGCTCTGATGCTGCTACTGAACTAATACAAAATGCAAAGTTTTCTTTCTTTCTAGGCCTTCTACCAATTACTTCCACTTTCCTAAATCTATTGACATGCATGAGAAGCGGATGCAAAAAGCGTATAATCTTTGTTCAACAAAGTGATTTTCTTAACGAATGAAGACAGTGAAAACACAAGCAGGGAAGCAGTGAAAGCCGGCCTTATCACAGCGATCAACGCACAGCTTCAAGTCAAGTCTTCCCCAAGTTCCCCATCAGCTGAAACAGACGACGACGACGGAAAAAGAAGAGAGAAAGGGATACTAAATTTTATCCAAGTTTCACTCTCTTTTCTAAGAATACCTATTGCCTATCTAAGTACATCTTTTAGCGCAGTTTTTACCGCGCCAAGAAAAACGTATAAAGTTGGTTAGCTAGAGAGAGTAGTAGACTACAGGCGCATATAAAAGTTCATGAGCGTCCCTTTGAAATGTCCTTGAAGCTCAGAGAGAAGATTATTCCGAGGGCCGTACACTTTCAGTCCCCCGCTGCCTTTCTCTCTTGAACGTTTTCTTTTCTCTATATTCTCGCATGATAAAAAGGTTCTACTAGCGCTACTCTACTTCTTCTTGTTCTTCCACTTGTCATCCTTACATTATTACGGGATTCCAACCAAGACTAATGTATAGGGTCCGACCATCGTCATCACACTGCAGCAGCAGCAGAGCAACAAGAACTCAGCTTCAGCTCAGTTTCAGTTTGGTTGGTGTGCACCGCTCCGCAACTCTGCAAAATTCTTTGAATACTTGGCAAAAAACCCAGTGAAAGTCGAAGCAAGCAAGAAAGGCAAGAAAAAGATGGGATATTGCAGCAGCAGCAGCGGTTAGCGTGTAGGGCAGCAGGAGAAAGCAGTGAAAGGCAGTGGTGCATCAGCAGCGGGCAAGAAAGCAACGTGCGTTACACGCCAAAAACCATCTTCCGAAAAAGTAAATGGCAAACAATGCCTAAGAATTCTTGTGCCGGGTTCTCTCTATTCTTCGATTAAACTTGTTTTTCAAATTTATTCCTGCGTATATTTCATTACACTGTGTTTAGACAAAAGTGTACACATGAATAATGATTTATTTGAATAGCCTTTTACCACACTTATCCAGCTTTGTGTAGATTTAGCTACAAAGCACACAAAGTACAATATTTGAAGAGAATAAGAGTCGCGTTGCGTTGTTGTAAATTGTGTCATAAAGGAAATAGCCTATTTTCACTGTATTGTGTTGGGTAATAGCCTCATTTATATCACTAACCAAAAAGAATAGTGTATTGGTCATGGACTGTAAACAAAAATAATAACTGGATCATCATCATCACAAACAAAAAGATTTGCCTTGAATGGTTGAACAGCTTCTTTGTTTGTTGGAGGGTTCTAGAATAAATCACCGAGAGTGACAATTTTCAAGGGCAGTGGAGAAAGTCATCTAATAATATATTCTCTTACACAGAGCCGCACTTGCATGTTGAACCGCAGTCCATTATCAGTACACATTACACACACTTTTCGTTTTCGGTCTGGAAAGAAACGTCGTCGTCTGGAGTTTGGAGCAAGCCAAGCTTTTTTTGCCAAGGTTGCCTTCTCTCCATTTGGTTGATTAAAGGAGGTGAAAACTAAGACTCTTTCTCCGACGAAGTGTACACTATCAGCATAATATTTCTGTTTTGCTGCGTGTCTGTGCGCTTTAATTTCTTTGTAAAGCCCAAAGCTACAAAGAGCTTACACTCCGACTCTTAAAGTACTAAGAATAATTACGCTTGACGTTCCCAGTGGTGGTTTTGTGTGTGGGTATAAAGGTGGAAATACGGGGTGATCAGAAGCAGCAGGAACGGAAGGAAAAAAGGGCAAAGCCGGATTACAACGGTATTCAATCTTGAACGAGTAAGTAGCGCCATTCCAACCACACTCGTATTTTTCTTCTTGGAGTATTTTTTTCTATTCTTTTCCCTTTTGCCTTATTCTCTTTCTCTTTGACTTTTTACCGTGCATACATAGTAGTTGTAGTAGCAGCGCAAAGGCACACTCCATCAGAATAAATCATGAAATCATTCAAGCAAGCAAACGAAAAAGCTTGACTGCCGGCATTTATTATAACCCCGCAGTATTCCCAGCTAGCTTTCACATTTGCTTACACACGTATTCACCAACCAACCACTACAAAACCAAAAAATAATATAGATTTTTTTGTAGTGTGCCGCATCATAAAAATAATCATGATCTAGACTAGGTGACTTTATTTGAGACATGATGATGGTTATGCCGATATCATGGCAGGCAGTGGTGTGGGGTTGGTGGTGGAATACCGTGTGCAGTTTGGCGTGACGTGAGGGCAATTAATCTACGATCTTTTGTATTCACCAAACTACACCTTTGGGTATTATTTTTGGATGGGATGTGATTCTACGGAGAATAGAGTAGCGGAAAAAGCATCTGGTATATCATACTGAGAGAAAGAAATAGCAAATTGGAAACCAAATCAAAAGTGGAGTAGTGTACAGAGCGCCAATAATTCTGCACCGGATGGAGTCAGGCAAACGGTGAAAGTTGTACACGTGAGACGGGAAAGAAAGAGAAAGCTATCTGATATCGAAAGCAGAATAATGATAAAAGGTTGTTGCGGTTTGGTTTACTTTTTTTCTGAAAATATCTTGTTTCAAGATTGGTATATAGGCACCGCAAAATTGTATTTGTAATTTTAGCTGAATGCGGCGGGAACTCTAATAGTATTTTTTGCCAATTTTCATCAAGTAAAAAATCCCGTTTTTTATTCACCCGGAAGAAAACCCCGAGTGTTATAATGAACTAGTATGTGTATGTGGAAATCGCTTTCCAATTCCACAGCTTAGTCATGGGATTGGGTTTCGTTTTTTTGTCCCAATTTTTAGGATTAGAGTTCTCTGAGCCAATAATTCTTTACATCAGCAGCAGTTTCACGGGCTCAAGTGCTCAAAAACCCGTAATTTCTCCTTTTTCACTCTAACATCCCATGAGTCTTCATTAATGTCTACATTCATCTCGTTTTAACGTTTTTTATAAAATAAAGAAAAGAAAGGAAAAACTAGAAAAAGTACTTACTGAATTGCGCACTTGACAATTTGATATCTGTATGCTGCGTGTGGTGACAATTCCAACTGGGGCAGTGTAATACAAGTCCCCACTTTTTACTACGTGACCACGGCACAAATTAGACTGAGTAGCAAAATCTTTAGAGATTTAGGGATTTTCTAATGTAATTTTTTATAATTGCGTTTTGTTTAATGGGAAATAAAATTAATGTGAAGTTTCTTGTTCTATGCTTTTCCAGAGATCCATGTACATCCATTTGGCTTTCCATAAAAACTCCTCAAGCGTACAGCGAATCACAAACGTGAGAACAAGGAAATACACAAGTCATCCCCATACACAAGCCTGAAGTAAAATACGTGATTCCGTTTCCCTTCACTGAATAACACACTTGTCAACAGGGAAAAGCACGTATTTCGTTCGTGGCACGTAAAAAGACCCAACGTAAAAAGACCCAACGTAAGAATCCACAATTTTTGAGACCCAAACGTAAAAATCCACAATGCGTAAAAAGACCCAACGTAAAAATCCCCAAATAAAATTAAGAATTCATACAATAACCAGCATAAAGAGCAAATAGGGTAAGCAATTGGTAAAAACATAGTCAAAATGCGGTTTTTTTTTGGTAAATGTGCTTTAAGATTTTTGGAGTATACCTATATTATCTTTATATTTATATAACAAAGTCATATTTTTTCACAAATCACAATATTTCGTCACAAAAAGTCCCAACATGCAAAATATCCTAATGTATTGTCCTTTAATTTGCATACAAGGATAATGCATGAATCTTGCTGAGCATTATTGATTACACTTCTGACTACAAAAATTGAAAAATGATCCCATTTCAAGATAACTTGCGGAACAGTTTGCATCATAAACTAGATTAAATACTTAAAGTAATATTAAGTCACGACAAAGATGGGTAGTGAATCAGTCTCAGTTGGGACAGATTTGCAAGTTATTGATAGTTGCAAGGTAAAAAGCTTGTTTTGCGTGGCGGTCCACGCACGAATACCTAAATTAGTGTTAAAAGTGTGAAAGAAGTGGGTTTGTACATTGCATGAATTACTTCAAACTTTAAAAAAAATATGGCTTTGTTATATAAATATAAAGATAATATATGTATACTCCAAGAACTTATCCTCCAAATAAAAAGCGCATTTTGACTATGTTTTTACCAATTGCTTACCCTATTTGCTCTTTATGCTGGTTATTGTATGAATTCTTAATTTTATTTGGGGATTTTTACGTTGGGTCTTTTTACGCATTGTGGATTTTTACGTTTGGGTCTCAAAAATTGTGGATTCTTACGTTGGGTCTTTTTACGTTGGGTCTTTTTACATGAGACCATTTCGTTTTCTCTTTGGGAAAAATTGCAAACGTCCTTGAAAAAATTACCAGTAGTGTATAAGCAGCAGAGAAAGCTTTTTGGTAAATTTATTGTCCAAAAAAGTGTAATAAACTTTAAGCTGTCAATTACTCGACACACACGTCGTTTTAAACAAGAGAACTACATTTTACCACTGCGCTTTGTTGTATACTCTTCTCCTTTTTTTGGCGTCATCAATTCCCTTTAACTCTTTTAAGCTATAATTTAAAGCTTTAATCCCTTTCTCCATATAAACTTGTTCCAACTGGAAAAGGAAAGCGTATAAATTTTAACTCAGTTACTCGACATCCTCTAAATGGATTTCTCTTTTCAACAAAAGAGCATCATTACCCCGACAAAGCTGGCAAACAGACAGGCTTTGTAATTGCAGTATGGATGTGAACTGTGCTACTACTGAGGCTACTGCCAAAGTTAATAAGACTGCCAAGTGGATGACTTTCTCTATAAAATGGACAAGTACATATAGTTCTGCGTAATTAAAGTTGACAATGGGAAATAATGTCAAATGTACTCAACATTATATAGCAAGCAGCCATTTTAAAACCTTTTGTTTGATACCATAGACTTCTGTTGAAAATCTCCGGTGGAAGTTGACTGTAATTTTGAGTCTGTCCTCTTTATCATTATCATCATGACCATTATTACGTGTTGTTAGTTCCAAATAACAGGCTGGAAAAATAAATTCACATTCCACTGAGTCCTTTCACTTTTCCAAAAGGAAAGTTGGTGCTGGCAGGTTTTGTAGTTGTGTGAGTACAATCAAAAGGCAAAGGAAATCAAAGCAATCATGACGACGTTGGAGCAAGTTTTAAACGAAATAGATTGCATAGGATGGTGTTCCCAATTTCGCCTGGATCTCAAGAAATTTGATCCCAGAAAGCCGTGCTTTGGCTTCACGTTACAGAATGGGATTCTTATCATTGCTATAATAGACGTGGTAAGTGCTTTCAAACATGCTTAGGTATATATTTTTGAACATTTCCTCTCTCGATCATTTCTTCTATTTTGCTTTCTCTCTGTTGAGTACTATGTATATAACCACTTGAATTTGTTAACTGGGAAAAATGAAATGAAGAAGGTGAGAGTGAGATGGAAAAGGCAAAGGTGATTCCCAGAGAATAAAAGAAGGAAAGAAATGAAGAAATGAGAGTGTTCTCTTCTTCTCTGCTTTTTCCCAAGGTCACCTTTCTTTCCCGGAACAATAGAGAATTGCTAGCACTTTCAGTGGTTATTATTATAATCATAAAAAAGCGAACACACACACACGCTCTAAAATTATTATACTTTTTATTGTTTCATCATTTCTCTCTAGATTGGAGGAGTTCTTGGAGTACTGCCTTTCGTCATATGGCTTACTGCAATGACGCTCTTTAAAGATTTGATGCAGACCCTCAGGGACGATCTTACGTTGCAACCCATGGAGTCAGCCAAAACTGTGGAGAAATCATGTAAGAAGAACAAAAGAGAAAGGGGAAAAGTTTCCTTCCCTTTCTGTTTTATTTTTCTGGCTCATCACGTTTTTGTACACGAGAATTACTAAAAGTAATGTGCAATAATAATATAGATATATAAAAGGAGCAAACGGAAATGGTAGCCATTTTTTATTTGGATAATGTTATAGTTGTGTACAAAGTAGTACATTAGAAGAAAAGTATAATGGGCGCAGTTGCCTAATTTCATTTTGTTGTGGGGTAAAACCTTGCTTAGCTGTAAGAGTAATATTTGTACACCAAATGTATTTTTGGAGTCTGCTGAGTACAATAACTTCAACGAGTAGATATCTACTTGATGCATGTGATTTTCGTCTTGTAGTAACCTATTATACTGGCAAAAGCGTAGGCATGTTTTCGTTGTATTTGTGCCAACAACACCAAAAATGAAAACATCTTACAATTTCTCACATCATTTTACAAAGTCTCAAAGATAAAATAGAATATGTAATGGATAAAAAGTAGGCAAATATGTGGATATAACGGCGTGTTTCCAAAGAAGGGTAACTACATTAAAATTTAACTTTCACTCCAGAAAAAGTATGAAAGCATGCATATTCATATTTCATAATGTCTGCAGTGTGAGTAGGCGAACCATCCCTTTGTACAAAAAGTAGCTATTCAATGCGACTCAACTTGTGCTTGTTAACATGAAATATTCAAAAGTTTTTTTTGCAGCATCCGTATATGAAAATGAATTTAATGATGTGACATGAATGTGAGTACCATTTCATAAGTGTGTTATTATTGACTATAAAAGGAGAAAGTGAAGGGCAGCCATTTCCTACTTAAAAATATTTTGAAAAAAAGATGGGTTGTGTGAAAAGTGCAAAGTGGTAGTTTTCAGAAGGAAAGTTGACATAACAAGAAGAGTATGAATTTTGAAAGAAAAATGTATTAACAAGATGTTACACTCGGTTTTTTCAAAAGCAGGGGATGTGTCCTTGTGATATGGTGTCCAATCCAATAAGTATGTGTATAAAAATAGAACAGCCCTGAAATCCACAGAACCTAATAGAAAAGAAGCATCTATATCTCATACAGTCCATTTTTACTTTCATCTTTTTCATTTCTTTTTAATAATACTATGAATCACTAAATAGATTTGTGCTCAGAAAAGGAAGCACTTGGCAAAAGATGAGATATGTGTGTAGGCGAAATATCCACAAGAATATTACACTCTCATGCATAAATGTAACTTTAAGTGGGAATACGCGAGATGAATAATATTTTTTGAAGGGAAAAGGAAAAGCAGGAGAAAGTGAGCTGTGTGAGTCTAATGAAAAAGGAAGTACTTTATTGGCTTTGCTCGTTGGAGAAACTGCTTTTAAAGTAGAACTCGCTGTTCCTATTTCTACAAGTCCATACAATTTTATGTGTCACTTTTAATACCATTTGCACTTTCTTACCTACTCATTTATTGCTCTTTCTTCTTTCCCTTCTTTCTCTTTCTCCAAGAGTGAAAGTTTATCAGCAAAAGAATTATTCTTGTGTAAAGCAAATAAATAAAAATGAGTTTACAAGTTTTGTGTGGGATAGTTTACATGCCTATTCTCAACATGAGTTAACATGTATGCCATTATGTAGCAGATAAAAAAGAATGTACAGAAATTGCCGCATAGAAAAGCTGAAAAAGTACACATTTTGTAACTTAAACCATTGGCAAAACTGCCTTTTTCAACAATCAAGGTCAGCCCTACATGCGAAATGCGAGGTTAAAAAGATAGAAAAGGAATGCTGGCTTGCAAGAATAAAAAAAGAAACGAAAACTAATGTGCCATGTGCCCCTTTTTATCAAGCCCTTTGCTGCTGCAGATATGCACTGCAGTGGTATAGGAAAAATCGGGCAGAGTGGAGATGAATACCAAAATATTAGTGTGTACCACCAAGCACGCCACAATCTCCACATGCTTTCTCCACTTATATAAGTGTATTTAAACGACAAAGGAAATTCCATGCATTAAACATGAACCCAAAAGCAATATAAAATGTAATGCATTGTGAGTACAGCGCTCACCCATTAAAAAAGGCTTTCATTTTGTTTGTCGTTTGCCCACATGTACTTTAAAGTTCAAAGTACAATTCAAGCGAATAAAAAAACTAAAAGGAAACTCAAATGGTTCTAAAAATGGATGCGGTAGATGTAAAAAAACTCAAACTAGTTTAATTAATATACATTAATCCGTTTGTTTTTTTGTTTTTTACAGTCAGCGTGTTCCTAACCATTCTATGTTTAGTGTGCAGCGTGTGTTTGCTCGAGTTCTATTTGGCAATGTTGCTCTTAAATGCAACAAAGAAGGTATAGTTCTAGAGTTTAGATTTTTTAGCTGTGTAGTTTTTAATAAGCGTAGATAATAATAATAAATGATGTTGGTTTTAGTTTTAATATAGCTTGTGACCGCACTAGTACTAGCTTACTTTTTTGCACGTAGACATTATTTTCTCGAGTTTCAATTTAGTTTGGTTGGATATCTACAAAATTCATTAACATTCATGCTTACAAACTTTTACAAACATCTCACCATCTGCGCTTTTACAACAGTGTACAGAACACGAAGGATTATAGGACTCGCGGAAAGCATACTAAAAACTTTTAATTAAAACCCCAAGATTTTCGTGACAAGCACAAATTAGCTGGGAGAGAGTGCAACCGTTGCCTTGAACAATTGTATACAAGTTAGTAGTTCGAAGGAGCATCCCGCGGAGAGAAAACTGCGTTCTAAAACTAACCGGATGAAAATGACAACCTTGCTTTAAAAAAGAGTCTTGGTGTGACTAATGGAGGGAAATCAGCTTAGGACCATTAATACAACCAGAGAGACGAAAAAAGGATTAACTATCTCCGCCATACTCTGCAAACAGTATTATCTGATGCACTTGTTTTGTTGGCCTTAAAGCTTAAATCGAAAAATATGAGAGATAAACCAAAATGCTTGAACCACTACCTTGTATACAAATTATAGCAGCCCACATCTTGGATTTTTATTTGAACGTACACATTGCACAATGCTTTCATTTTTGCAGAAAATAACCAGTTTACAGACCCGTTGGCTTTACTCGGAGTATATAAACCATTAAAATTATATTTATTACTGAGTTGTCCAGAGTTCGGGCTCCAATGGTAATGGCTAACCATTAATCATGTTGCCTGTTGAAAACTTTTGATATGCCTTGCGCTTTCTAGAGTGAAAGTCAGGTCAGGAATCAGGGGTAATGCAATAACAGCCAAAAGTCATTATCAGGTTGCATGACATTTCCCCCTTATCTGGATCTAATTAGCTGCTATATTCAAAAAGGAAACTAACACTTTTATTCACATTTTTATTCATTGTACAAGTCAAAGTCAAGCTAAAAAACAACATGAATGCAGACAGGAAAAAAAACAGTTTTTCAAGCTGCAACACATGCATTATGCATAGCCACCATTCAAGCTTGGCTAATTCTGATTTACGGCTAAGGCGATTATAATCCAACTACTAAATCGCTATCACATTCCAGTCTGATTTCTTATAGCCTTAAACCCTATCCCAGGCAATGGCAATGCCAAGAATAAAAATGCATAGATTTTTTCCTCTCCATTCAACATCCAAAAATAAATCCCTGCTCATATTTTCTCCGTCCACAAAAAAGTTATATTTGCCCCTGAGGAACTGAGGATGTTGGTTTCTTACACAGGAAGTACTAGGAGATATGCTATCGTACCTTTTTAGTGTGCGGAACAAGCCCACTAATATACAATTTTGGTTATTATAAAAACCCACCCTCTTATCATCCTTTACTAATGCCCATATCAGGTCATAATTCTATTTTTAGGGAAAACGTGACCTTGGTTCTAGTAAAAAAGAAACCTTGCACAGTACTTGCTAAAGCTGTCTGTAGTCTTGTCATAATTTTTATTACACTAAAGTGCCAGTTTAGTTATTTCCTAATGAAACCCTAAAGAAAACTTTCACCAGCTATGCAGCATTTTTTGTTGGCATTGCTCAAATGACAATCTTTTTAGTTGCTTATAGTCCATCACTGCTAATTTCTCTGTGTAACGGAGAAGGACAAAACGTGACAACCAACATTTTACCGCATGGCATAGTAATAAACTATTTTTCTGCTTGAAAAAATTGCCAACTTTCTTTTCGAAGGACTTTTTTTCAGTGTCTTGTGCCAATTCATTTATTGGCACATTATGATTAAAAGCTTAGTAGATGTTTTCCTGCTCTGCCTCTTGAGTCATGTTTGCTTTTCTATACGATTTTTATACATGTTTTTCTGTTGTTTTTCCTCCTCCACAGAAAAAAGTGACAAGCTGCTATCTCTACTGGCGAATGGTTGTGGTGGTCCTTCTCATTGTTCTGTTCACTCTTGGAGCCGTCATTCTGCCAGCTTACATCCTTCACATAGCCATCCTGGGCACAGTCGTGATTCTCTACAAACTTTACTGCTTCTGGGTAGTAAAATGCTTTGTGAGCAGGATAGGCACTGAGGAGGCCGATAATCTGGACAGCTTGCCAACAGTGTGCGGGGAGAATGAGGAGTTTACCAAGCTATAAGAATGAAGAAGACGACATTCGACACCATTTTATTATAAGCGTGTAGAATAGAGAGAGACTTCACTCCGGAATTAGCCGTTTCCTTTCACCCCATTACCCCCTTCTTCCATTTACATTTACAACACCTTCTATTTTTCTTCCAGAACTCTACTTACTCAAATGCAAGCCATAAATTTCAGTCAGCATCAGCATAAATGATATCCATCAACATCAACTTGACTATTGTCACTGGGGTATAATGATACCAAAGGGATAGGATGGCACTATAGCTCATCGACCCAAAAAATAAACTCCGTATCCGACACATTCTATCCTTCAAATAGACAAGTATACAGCTATTATATGCACCTAACAAAAAACTTTGAATGATGAAGTCTTCACTGTACTCTGGATTTCCTTGAGATAGTATAAAAAAAGAAGTACAATGCAAAATATACACAAACTCGTTTTTGTTCTCGTGTCTTGTCCTCCTTTTTCCTTTCATTTTTTACTGGTTTCCTATTCATCTTTGTACTCAATGACGGTTACGGTTCCGCCCTGAAAACAACAGCAACAACGGAACGAACACACCACCAGAAAGAAATACACGGGCTTTTGTTTTTTGTGGTATTTATTGTTGTTTGTTGCTCAAACATTTATAAAGAAACAAAGAAAAAACCGTTTTTTGTTCCAATATAAGCTATTACAGGTTTTTTTTGCAAGATTTCCTTTATCCAATTTAGATTATGGTTATTCAAGCACAAACACTTAACGAGATTTTCTTCCTTGTTCTATAAGCTGAGCTGATACAAAAAAACGCTATCAACTATAATGCCGTTGGACAGGAAGGCGTAAAATCAAAATGGTTGATTAATAATAGTATTTTCCCAAAATGAAATACAACATAATATACTCCTTGGCATGCTATAGAAAATTTTGTTCCGGTTTACTGTTGAATACTTATATAAATATTATATATAAACTCCATGGGCTTCCGTTTATTGCGCACAAGTGAAAATTATAATGGAAGGACAATGAGACAAGAGAAAGTCAAAAAAATAATACTCTCAAGAAAAATAGAAAGGAAGATGGAAACACACTAACAAACACTGACTTTGCACAAAGACAAAACAAAGTAAAAGGAAAAGCGGACACGGTGAAAGCAAGAAAGCACCTTTTGTACCATTCATGTTGCAATTACACTAGACTTTTGTGTTTCCAAATGAGACGAAAGTTAAGATTGATGTTGTTTTTTTGTACCTAAAAAAGTTGCAAACTCAGCGCTATCGTCGTCAACTCAGGTTTTGTGCAATTTTGCAAAAATAGAACATAAAAGAGGAAGGCAGGGTAGGAAGTACGTATAAAAACGAATATTAACACACACAAAGGTGTTTAGGTGTTTGCTGTATTATATTGTGTAGTAATATCAAAGGAAACACACACCAACAACTTATTATACTACCCAAAGTATAATTTTCCTCTGTAAGAGAGCCGCCGCACTTGAAATTGCATTTTATGAACATAACCAACTTAAAAGGAAGTAGTAATCGCGTTACCTTCAAACGACACCAGAGACCAGAAGCATAAAAAACTTTCTTTGCTCTAGTTAGTCAATAATTTGCAACAGAGTGCTGGGCTTGGACTTCTGGATAAAAGGAAAAGGAAACTGGACTTTCTTATTTAGAGAGAAAGTGGCAACAACATGAATATTATGATTATATGTGCTCAATATGTGAATATTACAGTATATCAGCAAACAATTTTTTTGTCCATGGGTTTATATACCAAAAAATATTATAAGGCTTGCTTTAGGGGAATTAGGCAGGAAGAAAAGTGTGGTAAAAGCCTATAATCTCATTCTTCATTTTTTCATGTCTCTCTAAGAAGTATAGTAATCCCCCAGTATATAAAAAAGTCGTAATTCGTAATACTACTTTAAGTAGAAGTAATACTAGAATAGTTGATAATGACAATGGCATTGGGCTACAGTATTACATTTTTTAATATAAGTCGTAAGTAGAGAAGAAGTAAGAACGACACAAATTGTATAACGTGAAGGGAAGACGATCACGACTTTGTGTAATGTAATTCCTTTTCTCTGTAGAAGACACGAAGAGAAGAATATTATCGTAAAATATCAAATATTCAAAGTGTAGCACACACATTTGGTGTAGTTCATTACTTGGTTTCATTGCCGGCCATTTATGCACTAAAGAATGTTGCAAATTCCACCATCATTTTGGAAATTGGTATAGACACAGAGAATAAAGTGCTCATAATGTTGAGTTAATGGGGTGAGTACATCTGGGGCATTTTGAACACTGAGGAAATTGAAAGCACAAATTCCTTTAAAAGGAATATTTTAGGAGAGAAAGCAGAGAGCTTTGGTGCAGATGCTGATAAATGTACACACAGAATATTATATCTTGTAAACTGCAAATAGAATTACTTTGAAAATTAGATTTGAAATGGGAGATTACAAATTTATGTAGTAGCTGATGTAAAATGCGCAGTTAGAAATTCTATCTTTATCGATCGCTATCGTCCATTTTACAACCTACAGCCTATTTGAACATAATATATATGCCAATGATTATAAGACATTTTATTTATGAATTAAAAATGGTATTTGGTATGACTGACTCTGCAAGTTTGTGTCTTTAAGGATGCCACCTTTTTACTAAATATGCTACCTGGTATGAATGTATCTGAATCCAATGGTGATTGATTAGTAGCTGATAAAAAAAGTTTAATACTAACACTGGAACAAGTTGGGTTTGGTTGGGTGCACCTGTTGTATGAAAATTTGAAAAAGAATGTCTGGTGAAATCATGTACCTGACTAACCTGACCTTGTACTAACTGTGTGTAATGTGGACTGTTATTAATTAACTAAAATTTATAGGTTTTAGTAAGTTTGATTGAAAATAACCTCTCAAAATCTAACTCGGTACAGAAATCTGTAATTCTTCCTATTATGCATATCATCCAACATTCCACCTTTTACTTTACCGGGTTTTACTCAAACGCAAAAAAGTTTGATCTCTGATCTCCTTTCTTCGTTTTATATTAATGTACTTTCCTACAGACGCCGCTCATTCAAACAGACCTATAATCCTCTAAAGTCACCCTAAATATTTCGGTTCCAGTCCTCGTCAGTGAGATTTTAAAAACTTAACCTTAAAAACATTCTTCGCGTATTTTCACAAATCTGTAGTCTACCAGTCGGTAATCCTCGGCATTACTTAATTCTATGATAGCTTATCTTTGCAGAAAAGTAAATGTATACTAAAATACTCTCATTTAGTTTTAATGTACAACTTTAGCGTTTTCAATTGGTAGTCTTTACAACTTGTGCACATTCTAAATAATAGATGCATAATACGCAATCATAAGTATGTAATGAATAATCAAAATTTTGGAAAAGCAGAGAGCTAAAGAAATTTTGGATACCCTTCCGACTGTAGACCTTAACGGACCGCGTGTATTGTTCAGGTGAAGATTTTTAATGCAAGCAAAAGACAATTGGAAATGTATTAAAGTCAAATTGACTGTAAAAATTTAACTGTAATTTGAATAACAAGTGTAGTTTCATTTTTTGACAAAATTCATTATGCGTTAGTATGATAAAATTGTAAGATTATAACATTTGGACAAATATTGCATTTTGTAAAACAAAGGGACAGCTTTACAAGATGATTTTGTAAAAAGTTAAGAAAAACTTTTGCTTTTCATTTGAATTTATAATCCTTTCGCAAGATGAGATTCCGACACTGTAATATTTAATACTTGAAAAATACGAGACTTATATAATCCAGACACATAAAAAGAATGAAAAGAGAAATCGGAAGAACTTTTCGATTTTTTATTATGCGAAAGGGACAAGTGTCGGGAAAAGTAACATGACACGTAATGAATTTCATTTTTACTATTTTGATACGGTCTCTGTTACAAAACTTCGTTCGCTATATAAGAATATAACTATAGGTTTAGGTTTGAACAGAATATAAACTACAAAATATATGAATAAATTATTTAAAGTCTAGCGACACAGATGCGACATACTTCTTCGGGATTTCGGAACTCCAAACTTTTCTTGTACTGCTATAAAAATGTATATGGAATTCATTAACCCTATGCCCTATATGTATAGACTGCGTAATAAATATTACAAAAACTACAACCCACGTTACACTTCACTTATTTATAAACCTACAATCTCTATCCTGTAGAATATAGACCCTTATACTTCCTCTGAAATCAAGTCAACCTTGTGATACATTTTACATTTAGAAATATATATAAGCTTGTGAAATGAATATTAATTATTTTGATATCTTCAACCATCCAAAAAATGTCAATTGCCCTTATTGTACTTTAAATGATTATACCTGTTCAGTTAGTAAGCTGTAATTAAATAAGTAAATTATAATTGATAATAATGTATGCATTGTCATTAACCGTGATTCCTAATATTGCTAATAATCTCCATTCATTTTTCTGAGCGTAAATTGCTTCTTATGAAACCAGAAACATCAGTACAGAAACAGTTTCACTTTAGACTTATTGTTAATTATACCTTTATAGTCAGGGTGGTTAAAAATGTAACTTATTTGGGGATAGTCACCCTATAACATAACTGAATTGTTTAATCTACTTATTACCTACTAACATACAAGAACGCAAGATCTATTATTTTTAGCAGACAGTATAATATGACATAATAAGAATATTGACGAATCTACGTATGATTAGAGTGAACCATGCTTCAGCATTTTTGTTTTCTTGTATGAAACTTATGCAAAATCAATAAAGAAACCCGACGATGTTAAATATTGAATATAATTTTTTGTTGGTCTGTCCATGAATTTCTTTAAAACTGAAGATCATATCGTATGATATATGATAGAATCATTAAAAATTTGCTTACTCTGCAGAAAAAGCACAATGCCCATGCATCGAAATCTTGAGTTTTGACAACCTTGGAACAATAGAATCAGTATGTTTCCTTTTAGCACATGGGGAAATTTTGTCCTTTGTCACAATCCCAAAGTGACGCATGTGTCGACAAAGTGTAAAATTTCTCGACAACTTGTCAGTTGGAATATATAGAATCAACTTTTAAACGTGGATTTGACGGATGTTATAAGATTTTTTAGCTGATAACGCCAAACGCAACAATAAAATGATGCTTGTGGATATTTTCTAAATGTTTTCAGTTTTTCACATTACTTTGATGGGTTATCATAATATTGACTCTACACTGTAGAGTCTACAGTGCTGATTCATGTGCTTGGGTATCTTTCCAACAAACCGGATATGGATGTCTAATCCCCAATATCGGATCGGCGCTAGTATAAAAGCACCAGTTCTGGAACCTCATGCTCCAGAGTCTGGAATTGGGTTGCATTTTAAGGAATGCTATCGCCAATCGCCACAATCAGCACCAGTCAGTTGTCGGAGCTTATTGAAGCGTCAAAATGAAATTACTGGTAAGAATACTAAAGTAAAACTTTAAAAATGAGAATCAGAAGTAGCTGCAAACAACTGGGGCATTTTGATACAGTTATTTGGTCTTTATGAAACCTTTAACAAAAAGTTTTTAAATATTCTAGATATTAATTCTGCTAACTGCCATCATAATGGCAACCAGTTCACTATGCAAAGAAGTCGATCCACCATCCACACTAGTGTCAACCCCTAACTCCATCCCAGACAAACCTGTTTCACCAGTCAATGACCTGGACACAGCAGATACATTAAGATTTGGATTTGGTCATGGGCATCATCATCACGGTCATCACCACCACCATCACCAACCTCATCATTTTCTGCCTATAATTCCCTATCAATATACCCAAAATCGTGATCATTACGGAAGACGAAGGGGACATTATGGAAAGAATAAAGGCTACTGGATAATTTTTGGATAAAATGTTCCAAGATAACTAATTGTTCAATAAAAAACATTGTAGGATTTGCTTCCAAACGTATAATTTTATTGCTTTAATATTCCATACATAATAATTAACATTTACACAAAAAGTTTTCATAGGAAGAAGATAAGTAAAGAGATTCCAATTCAAAATCCAACCTTTCCTAATCTCGTATCCGTTTTCGGATTCGCCGTAACCGTTTGAACTGCCACAATACACTCATTAATTTTAGTCTGAAGATCCCTAATATCGCAAATAAACAGTAGACGAAGTATCTTCGCCGCTTGATTTAACACATAGTCGCCACAGTCAAAGCTTTGATCCACTTCCTGGAAGGGAAATGGGTTTCCAGTCTTGGGTTTATGGGCTCCTCCCTTCATCGCCTCCTTTGAGTATCGTTTCTTTACCAAACTGGCACAAGCCTGAAGGGTTATCAAATGATTAGCATGCTTGGCCACTTTTAATTGATCCGCTAGTGCATTCACTCCAGTAATAAATTCCGCACTGGAGAAATCCAACTTGTCCAGTGGATTAGCTGCCACAACTTTAGGCGCCTGCTTTTGTTCGGATTGGACCAGTTCGGAAGCTGCTTTGGAGAACTTTTCCACATTGTCACAGTATTCGTATCTAACTGCCATGCCCACTAGCATGTCCGAGATTTCTGCGTTAGTTCCACACTTGCCCATTTCACCCAACTCCAGATCCTCCAGGTATTTTACCAGGGCTTGTTTCCAAGTTGGACTGGTTTTGGAACGCAGGGCTTCTCTGTCCTCGACGGTGTAGTGACGGATTTTCTGGTCTTCTAACCAAACTATTAAGTCTCGGAACTTGGTTTCATCCTCCGGTTGGTAGCCATCTGCTGAGGGATATTCCAAAGCTTGCAACTTTCTTTTCATCATTTTTCCAGGTTCTGTGGAACAGAACAATTGATTAATCATTAATCAACTTGTCACACTTTTAAATGACACATTATTTTAGTTCAAATTCTGAACTACTTACCCGCACTGGAAAAGCTGCTACAATTTTTTGGGTCCTTTAAGTCAACTTGACTTAGCCCCAAAACGATGACACAATCTTGTCACCTGTTACCTCTAAACTACAGATTAAAATAGAAACATGACCAAATCATGTCAATATGTCAACTGAATCACCGGATGTCTAATTAAATGCCAAATCATGAAAATCCCATTAGTTCCAATCTATTGAGATGAATACCGCAGACGTTCTACAGAAAAAGACAAATGGGTTTGAAGTCGGAAGATTTGGACCGTTTCGTGCGGGGCATTTAGCAACATAGCATACTACACTGCGTAATATTGCATGTCATTTTATGCCTTATGCTGGACATTTTACTGGAGATTTCATCTGGAAATACACATGACCATATCAAAGTGGTCTAGTTCAGCAGGAAGGAAGTTAAAAAATATTAACCAATTCATTCTTGGAATGGGTTGATTGGTTTTTGAAGATTATAACTGACTGACAATCAAGACTAAAGTGACCATTAAATGACATGTCTTCCCAATATTTGAAGGGAACACCGCTAGAAACGGTTTACTCCGTTTTTGGCGTTAACGGGGATAAGGAGCTGTGTGCCAAGATGACGCACATTGGTCTACTTTACACGGTTGTGGTGGGACTCTACTCGATTTTGAAGCCAAGTCCTTATGGACGCTATTCAGGATCGATGATTGGACCGAGTATTAATGCCAAATTGGGGTGGATGGTTAGTTTTATAAAAATAAAGTGGGTTTTGGTGCCTTTCTGTGGAATGACATGGGTTATGAATGTTTCGGTTGTAAAATTACAGATTCAGGAATGCATGTCGTGTGTTTTCCCCGTGGTTTTAATCCTGGCGTCACCCTGCATTCAGTTGGGAAACTTGTCGAATACTGTGGCACTGACGCTTTTTGTGCTTCATTATTTTCAAAGGTGAATTAAAGCATGAATTTGGAAATCTGGGACACCAAATGAATGATAATTATTTAAACAATTTGTCACTGAATTGCAGGAGTTTCATCTATCCCCTGACAATGTCCAATGAGTCGAAGCCCTCGCCCATTTTAATTGTTTTAGCTGCAACGATATTTACCACTTATAATGGATTCTTACAAGGTCATCACTTGGCAAATGTGTATTCGGTGCAAGACACTAATTACCTGTTCACCAGTGTGGGTACTTAACTTTGCAATTACTTGTCATTGTCCCAAAGTCACTTTAATAATCTTGTAAACCCTGGTTTTTTGGCAGGAACTATTATCTTCTTGATTGGTATGGCTATAAACGTTAGTCATGATCAAATGCTGATTTCCTTACGGAAAGCCTCTCCATCCAATCACTCATCCCGTCCGAATACTTCAAAATATCAAATTCCTCGGGGTGGTCTCTTTGAGTACGTTTCCGGTGCAAATTACTTTGGAGAAATTGTGGAGTGGGTAGGACTGGCCGTTATAACAAGAGAATATCCACAGGTAAAAATTACCAAACGTAATTAACTTAAGTGAAGAAGTGGAATAGTTTTGAATAAATGCTTTTTAATATTTGATCCAGATTGTGTTTGCTGTGTTTACCGGAGTATTCCTGGGAATACGAGCTATTCATCATCATCGCTTTTACAAAACTACTTTCGGAGCTTCCTACCCAAAAGGAAGAAAAGCCATTGTGCCATTTATCCTATGATCTATTCACTTTTAAATCATCTGAAAACTCAGTACTGATTTATTTCTCAACAATCATGAAATATTTTATTGTTTATTAAAGTTTATATAATTTTTGACAATTTCTTGATCTAAACTACTTAAAAAAGCGAAATGTCGTATTTTATGCATCAATGATATTTTGTGTTCAGATTTCTATGCAATAAAGAAGAAAGTATGAGTATGAAACTTGTAATATGAATACAATAATAATTGATTGAAGAATAAAATAAATCTTAGCAAAGCGACAAAGAATGCAATTGTCTTTGCTTGCCCCATTAGCCAGAGCTGGGGGCGACCTGTGTCACGGTGGTTGTTATGGTCACTGTGGTGGTTGTCGTGGTCACAGTGTTTGATATTGGGTTCACAGCAGTTGTTGTGGTGGTCACAGTGGTTGTAGTTGGTCCGGTATTTTGAGGGACAGACATGGATGGTGGGGTAGTCGCAGTGAGATTCTGGTTCCAGGGATTCAGGGTAACCCCAGCAATCTCAGGATCCCTTGAAGTAGTAGCATTTAGTGAGTGCCAATACGTACCGTTAAGAATTTCCAGGGGATGGGGCGTGGTGGTGGTCACCATAGGGGTAGTTGGAGCTGGTGTAGTGGTGGACATCTTTGGGGTAGTTGGACCTGGTGTAGTAGTGGTCGCATTAGTGATAGTTGGAGCTGGTCTGGGGGTTGTTGCACCCAACACACCCAACGAAGCTGTCAATATGATTGCGATAAACGCAAACGAATGCATTGTGAAAGTTTTTAAAAATCTCAAGATTTTAATAAAATTCCCAGTGCAGTGTGTTCAAGATAATTACTGTTGAAAAAGAATGCAAACCTGGTCAGGAAATTTTTCATGTACACTACAGAAGTGTTAAAATAGGTTTGAGTATTTGGCCATGAACATCTATCCATTTTGTAAAACTTCTAATTATACAAGTTGCACGTAACTGGACAAATAATCAATAAATCAATACGGATAAGCAACATCCGCATAACAAAATATGCTATTTTCTTTTGAAAGTAGCATTGAAAGCTTAGAAAACGGCCAAACAACAGAACGGTAACATGCAACAACAGCGCGTGTCGGGTATTATGCCGTAGGATGTTCGTTATAAGTACTTTTAGGTTTAGGCTAAAATATTGGTTATTTGTGCTTTCAAAAGACTGTCATTAGTCGGAGGAAACGGTATTCGCCATATTTGCGATTAATGGCATTGCCATTCATTTGACTACGGGTAAATTTTTTATGCAATAAAATGTATTGCGTAAAAAATCGCGTGAAAATCGCCCCATCCCATAAGTGATAATTCAAGAAACAAACTTAATTATTTTGGAGCAATTAGCAATCTAGACAGAAACTTATGTCAAATTAAAAAATGCGGCTATTCCAAAATGAATGTAGTGAAGTAGCGCTACAAGTTTGCACATTGAATTTTTTTTAAATGTTGATTAAAATTTAATTGCCGTGTTAACTTTAAAGATTAATTGTGGCTTTCCCGGACCTATTACACTCATGACACTAAGTCCATTAAATTGGCCGTCAGAAAATGTACAATATACCGTTGGAACGAACTGTGTAATAGGTCCGGGAAAAAAGTTACAGCACTTAATTGTTGTACTTTTAATTATGATTAAAAGCACACCGAAACGCCGTCGCTGAGTAAGGGGTCATACATATGTCACAAGGGCTATTTTATATCTAAGACTAAAAAAATAATTTCAATATTTAAGACGAATTTAAGGCCAAATTAAAATAAGAGTTATATTTGGCGAATGTTAAGTCATTTTATTTTAATTGCATAGGTAGTTAACTAACTACAGTTAAACTAAAACATAATAAAAATTGCTGAAAATTGGTATACTTATGTTTTTAATGACACAGAATACTAATATGATAATAGTTATACCTAATTCCGCTTTAGTAGTTGCTAATTGCAGTTAATTAACTAACTACCATTAAAATTTAAAACATCGAAAATTGCAAACAATTGGTTCACATAGATTTTCAAATGCGTGGAATGCCAAGTTTGTTTGTTACTTTACTTAATTATAGTTTACTTAATTATGTTGTCCAGTGCTAAATGAACGGCACCAATACCCCAGCATGCCCTGCTTTCGCGCCAGCCGCGGGGCTGTTTCATTTCGCCCCACTCTCTATGCACGCTCATTTTATGACTCCCTCTTCACTATACCGTTTCGTGCGACTACCACCACTGTTTTTATACAATATGCTATATAAAGTAATCCCAGGTTTAATGGTCAATTAATGTTTTACATATTATGTTATCTCTTTTTTTAATGCAGCAAAAGAAAAACTGGAAGGGAATGCTCCTCTTTTCAGAAACTTACACTTAACCAATTGACAAAATACTAACTTTCATCGAATGGCAGGACCTATTGCAAATAATACGCACATGAAACCTGAATGTTTTTAAAGAACCATGAATTCAAGCAAATTTGTAAAATTGTGTTCATTTTTAGAACGTGTAATTAGTTAGTTGATTACTATAGTCATACAGTTTCTATTTAAAAATAACGTTAAGTAAATTGATTGACGCTTAAGAATCAATTCTGTGCAATTCTACCAAAGTTAAATACTCTTGCGATTCTAGTAAGCATGTCCTAACCATGGATGATCTACAGTTTGCATAAAGTCACTGAAGATATCTATATTGTTTTGAAAAAGCTTGAATTTAAACAAGTTTGTAAAAAAGGCGCTAGCTTCTTAAAAACTAATTAATAACTAAATTACCGGATTTTTATGAACAAGATGACAACAGATTGGTTGAAGTTGGAGTTTTGAAATTTATGTGTACGTGATTGTATTGATGCTCATGTTAAAAAGAAGACAACAAAGAAGACTGTATTGAAACTTGCAACCTACAATAATTGATTGATAGAATATAAATCATTAAAATTATCCTGAATTGGGGTTACAATGCTTCCCGGTAGTTTTTATGGTCACGGAGTTTCTTGTGGTAGTCACAGTGGTTGATGTTGGGGTCGCAGTAGTTATTGTTGTAGTTGGTTCAAGCGAAGGCATGGGTAGTGGGGTAGTCATCGTGAGATTCTGATTAGTCGCAAGGTTCGAGAAGCCATCTATCTCAGCGTTAGTTTCCCCTGAAGTAGTCTCCAAATATCCAAGGAAGTGGTGGTGGATTCGGACGGGCATGTAATTTCTCGTCCCTAGATAATCTGCAATTTTAACCTTGTTTTTTGTTGTTTTATCCAACCCCGAAAAAAAGAATATTCATTTATCCCAAAATGATTTTCCAGGGATAAAGTATTATTTTCATTTAGGGATGAATAATTATTCCGAAAAGTCTGCATACAACCATGGATACGCATGTAGTCTTAGGGTTTTCATTCTGCACTCAAAGCCATTAGTATATTTAGCTAGGTAATTTGCAGTCGGTCATCCGTTGGACACGCAACTGAAGGCAACCACAATGGATACAAGTTGATCTGTCAATGACTGTGAGGGTATTGAACTTTTTGCTAAATTAATAAATCATCAATGGAAAATGGTCATAATTTTCCAAGAAACTTTACTTTTACACTTGAAGAAAAACGTAAACTTATAGATTCCCCACAGTGACGTAGTTAATTTTACTGCCCCTAAAGAAAATTATTGCACTGACAAGTTGAACAATAAAAAGAATTCTAATGCACTTGTGACCTTTCTCTCTAATGGCTTTACAGGAATCATCGCAAATCTGTCTTTGGATAACTGCCGGGCAAAAAAGAACTTCGAACACTATTCTATTGATTAGCAATTTACTGATTTAAGCGATAAATGATACACAGTTATCTCAAAATCTTCCTATGTCTTTTCCCGCAATATTTCAGGCCAATTAGTTAACTTTTGGTGAAAAGTAATAGACATATTATGTGATGTAAATGTTTGGGTAAATAAGAATGATAAATTATCTGGAAGTTTAGATGCAAAAGAGGAACAAGTCGTCTGAATATATGCACAAAGGCTTAAGTAAAATAGTAAGCAGAATGGTTGCTTGTTTTACGTTGAATGACGGACATTTAAGAAATTATGTTTAGAAATCGGAATAATTATTTATCACTCAGAAAATCATCTTGGGATAAATGAATATTCTTTTTTTCCGGCTTTGGATAAAAGAATGAATTTCTGGTAGATAAAAGTTGTTTTTATGACGCCTGACAAAAATTTTGCCATTCGGACGGAGGAACCGTAGTAGTCAACCTTGGACTGGATCTTGGCTTGGAATCTTATTGCCTATTGAATTTAAACAAAGAAGCGCAACAAAAAAACTAAGAATAACCAGTAATTGGTAAACCAATTGAAGATGCTCGCTGCTAAAGACGATATGTATTTGTAATAAACTGTCACATTTACCCCGGTTTAAAGCCCATTTACCCAGGTTTAAATCCTATCTACCCTGGTTTAAAGCCTATTTACCATGGTTTAAAGCCTATTTACCCTAGTTTAAAGCCTATTTACCCTGGTTTAAAGCCTATTTACCCTGGTTTAAAGCCTATTTACCCTGGTTTAAAGCCTATTTACCCTGGTTTATAGCCTATTTACCCTGGTCTAAATCCCATTTAGCGTGATATAGAGTCGACTTAGCATTGTATAAAGTCGATTTAGCCTGGTCTAGAGCCCATTTAGCCTGGTCTAGAGCCCATTTAGCCTGGTCTAGAGCCCACTTAGCCTGGTCTAGAGCCCATTTAGCCTGGTCTAGAGCCCACTTAGCCTGGTCTAGAGCCCACTTAGCCTGGTCTAGAGCCCACTTAGCCTGGTCTAGAGCCCACTTAGCCTGGTCTAGAGCCCACTTAGCCTGGTCTAGAGCCCATTTAGCCTGGTCTAGAGCCCATTTAGCCTGGTCTAGAGCCCATTTAGCCTGGTCTAGAGCCCATTTAGCCTAGTCTAGAGCCCATTTAGCCTGGTCTAGAGCCCATTTAGCCTGGTCTAGAGCCCATTTAGCCTGGTCTAGAGCCCATTTAGCCTGGTCTAGAGCCCATTTAGCCTGGTCTAGAGCCCATTTAGCCTGGTCTAGAGCCCATTTAGCCTGGTCTAGAGCCCATTTAGCCTGGTCTAGAGCCCATTTAGCCTGGTCTAGAGCCCATTTAGCCTGGTTTAAAACCTAGAGCCTAAAAATAAAGTATACAGACAGACAGACAAATGGACAAACGGACATGATATCTTAAATAGCTCTCCTGCAGAAGCAGCGAGCTAATAATAATAATACTTTATTAAAGAAACAAAAGAAGATTATTATATTATTTAAGAAGCAAAACATTTTGCTAAAGGTTTGAAAAGCTATTAAAAACAGGTATTTTCAGCTTACATCCGTCAAGATTTGTGGCAATTAAGGTGATGGTTGAATTAATAGTGGCGGTCACATTTTGTGCCAGTTGCTTCTTCCACAAAAACGCAGTTTCCAATTTTTGTGTTAATTTTGGTGGTAACGCAATCATCACAACCTGAAAATTTTATTACGCATGGGCCACTATATCCTACAAACGAAAATCAGTTTTAATTGCAATATATGAAATGAAATGCATGTCTTGATTTTATTATTCCCACCTTGCCCCAACGCACCCAACGAAGTTGTTAGAATGATTGCGACAAACGCAAACGAATATTTTTTGTGTTTTAAATTCAATACTGTGGTAAAAGTACTCCCAGCGTACACAATATTCCATAAAATAACTTCCAAAGTGATAATTCGTGCTTACTTTCAACTTTTGTCAAGTCTACAGATAGCCCTACATAAATTCGCAAAACATGTCCTTGTTAAGCCACTTATCCAGTAGAATGCCTTTTTTGCATAGTTTTGTAGCGCATCTCCTAATTTAGCAAAAGTAAGCACGACTTGCCAATTTGGAAGTTATTTTTCTATTCAACTCAAATTATAATACTTTTAAAAGCTATTTCATGATTCTAAAAGAATATCTCTTTTTTTTTTAAATCTAGTCCAAAAGTACCCCAACATTTACGCTGAATAACTCCTAAAGAGGAGGGTATATAGTCTACCGAGGCTTTACATGTCATGTAATGACACGTAATGCAATGAAACTGCAGCCATCTAAAAAAAGCGAAAAGTTGCTTTGGGTTAAAAAAATGCATACAGCTTTTATGTAAAAAATAACACTAGGTAAATTAAGTAATGTTAATCATCAACTCGACTCAACCGTCAAAATCTATTGTGAATTGATGCACTGCAGTTTATCAACAAGGAACAAACCTACGATCTAGCGTATAAGTCTACACAGAATATGTTTGAATTATTTTGAAGGAGCTTGGATTTAAGCAAGTGCACTTAAGTGTGGAAAAAATGTGCAAGCTGTTAATGAATAAATTAGCACCGCTTTCTAATGAGATGGCAAGAGATTGGTTGGAGTTAGAAGTTAAGCTGCACTTTATAGTGATAATGGTGTTACACTTCAAGCAAGATTTGTATTGCAGATGTTGCAGTTCGTCCTATGATCTTCATTAAATTGATTATGAACTCTGAATTCATTTACTTTTCCAACAATCATGAAATATTTTATTGTTTATCTTCAAATTTTTTGACAATTTTTTTATCTTGATTCCGAACTACTCAGAAAAGCGAAACGTATCTTACATACCGATTATTAATATCGTGTTTGAAAAGGATGATTCACATAAGTAGGGAAGAAGGTACGAAACGTTGAAACGTGTGATACAATATATTATAAATATTGATAAAATTCAATAAAACAATAGCTTACAGTTTAAGACGGCAATAATTGCTTCGAAACTCGGAACCGTAAGTAATATATCTTAACTTATTATTCTTATAAATATAACATGATATTGACCAGAATGTGCTTTGCTTGTACAAGTACAGCGCATGTACCGTATAACATAGTTTTACTTAAAATTAACACTTAATTATAAAAAACTTGAATTTCTGACTTTAATAAAAGGTAACGATTAAAGATGATCCTCTCTATATGATTATATAGCTGAACATTTTAAATGATATGAGCTTATTGTGTATCATTTTTAAAAACTGACGAAACTCTTTTTGTAAATTCAATTATTTGGAACGTTACACAATATTTTTAAAATTTAACAATGATGTTCCTCCCTGTCCCTATAATAGCTTTGTTCCAGCCCAGCTCTGAGATAATTTAACAATATAGTTGAGATTCATATAACGCTTATTATATAACATCAGCTCATATAAGGTAAAAAGTATACTAGATCCTGAATAAGAAACGTGTATTAACAAAAATTCATAATTTATGTTTTGTATGATTAACAATTAAATTGTTTATACAACAGTTATTTCATTGTTTTTCTATCAAATCCGTTAAATTCCTCAGATCACTTTGGTTTGGTTAATCAGTCAAATGGTTGTTAGTTGTTCCTTCGATATTATTATCTACAATTTGTTGTGTTAGAACCACTATACAAAAAACATCTTTGTTCTAAATCGTTTTATGGAACTTCCATAATAATTTCTTACATTATTTAGCATTTCATTTACAAACTGTTGACTGAGTACACACACTAACTGCTTGACTAACAGTTTTTACAAAACTACATTCTTTTTGTGATGAATCTGTTAAACAAGCAATATCTTTATTTTGGATAATTTCCTAAAATAATTTCTTAAAAATAATAAAAATCTGCACAGCAATTCTCAAAGTAAAGTAATATCTTTAAATAAAATATCAGTGAGAAATTATCTGGCAGATGGCAGCTATTTAAGTTAAGAACAATATCTCTAGAGAGCAGAGGTTTGGGCTTAGATTTACAAATCAAACCTTAAAAATCACAAGCCATTGCCAAAAAATATGCGAAGGAAGGAGAACCCACTATCCGATTTGTTGTGACTTTCATTGGGCACCCCGCCGGAGGAGGAACTCTTTTGTGGAAGCTGCTTCAGTAAAACGTGAAGATTTGTGTTGGCTGCTACGGTGGGCGAAAGATTCTTTGGCTTTTTCGGCCACACGTTTTTCACGGCTTTAGTGTGCCAAACTAAAATCTGATAGAATTAAGTTAAAAAACGTGTTAAAATGTGTTATAAATAACAATGCAATGTTCCAAATAATAGTCATATTTTGCTGAATTACCTCGGTACAATTGTTTGCCAATGGCTTAATATCTTTCATGGTAATAGCAAGGCTTTGTAAAAGTTCATCTTCTTCATAGCCAGCCTTCCAGGGCATGGACGCTTTGGGGTTCTGGAAAAAGAACATTTATTTTTAGAGGTTTTAAACGCATTTTATGAGAAGCATTTTTTAAGCATTCAATTCTCGAGAAAAAAGCTCCTTTTGAAAATTACATATTGTAAGCACATACTTTCATTCCTTTCATTTTTTTCGTAACATCTAAAGGGATTCAATATACTATAGATTTATTATTATGATCCCTGTTATGTAGATGCCAACAAGAAATACTGAAGTGCGACTAGTATTGTTTGATGATATTCTAGATCAGTGCTTCCGTTTCATTGCGTCCATATTGATACTCTTAGGCTTAGGTATTATTTTTCGCATACACTTTATACGGCTTCATTCTTTCATCCGCGCACACAAAAGTCCAGCTTTTTCATTTTTGTGACTTACTTGGCATTAGCTTGGCATTGGTATATGAACATTGGGATAAAACTCTAGAGTTACAGCTACAATCGAAATGAAACCAATCTCGCGTGCAATGTTTCGGAAGAATGCGAAATAATTATCATCTATTCAATCTTCAATCCCAACTAGGTATAATACTTAAGTAGGATATTTCATCAACATTCATACGTCTACTTACTATATACTTTGTTACACAACTAGCTAGATTGTTTCCTTTCTTGTAAGAAGATTAGTTGAATTAGTGCCAACAAAATTACATTCACCGATGATAGGGTATAAAGGAAGAAAACAACAAAAGAAATAGTGAAGTTTTGCATGAAATGGTTAATACCAGAAAGAAAATGGACTTTCAGTATTTCATCTCAAGCTGGCTTAAAACCTTCAAGTTTTTTAATCTACTTTTTCGGAAGAAAATGCTTTGATGCTTAAAAATTGCATGTTTACACGAGCTACTTGAATATTAATTGCAAACTTTTAAGTAAACCCATTACAAAATAATTCATGGACCAAAACTTACATCCAAGAACAGCTTCAAGTTAATCGCAAAGCCGGCCATGTCCACGGGAAACTTTCGTTGTCCATTCCACCCATCGTAGAAACCCACCACCCTTCCATTTTTAACAATAGGACTGCTTACGCCCAGGTCCGTAACTAGTCCCACGGGCCACATTGTGACCTTTTCTGTAGTTTGCATCTAAAAAACAAATAAAAGGTGACATTTAGCATTAAAAAGACTGATTATATAGCACTCTGTTTGCATTTTTGACATTCTTTCCAAAATGCCGACATAATTATGTGAATTTTCAAATGCAATTATAGCTTTGGCTAAAGTAAACTCATTCATTGAATATTGCATCCTTTTTGTATAGATAACTCTGTTTATTTTCTTGTTACAACCCAGCCGTGTGTCTATGGTCTACTTCACTTGACAGATAAATGATCATCATCATGAATCATGAATTTGTATTGATCGCAACATAACACGAAACGTAATAAACTATCCACGCCTCTAGGAAAAAAGAAGCCGGTGAGCTGTGAGCTACTACTATTGCTTCCAGCACCATATTGCATAATAAATAGTTAATTCCCTATGTGCCTACTGTTACTCCCATTTGATTGCTTTATACATTTACTTCCCGTGCACGTTTCTTTTTCCTGAGTTACACTTTTTTGCATGGAACTCTTTTCTAAAAAAAACTCAAGTGAAAACTTTTTTCTACTTACAACTTAGTTTGCTGTAAAGATCTAGCCAACATAATGTTTTGTCATGTTTAATAATTCAAACATTTAAGTTTGCTCGTGTGGAAATTCGAAAAAGTTCACACTTGCATTAAATGTTAAAAGAAAAATGGGCGGATATTAAAAGGAAAGTAGGAGGTAGCAAATTTGTAACGCGAGCATGTTTTCCTTGCGAAAAAAACCTGCTTTTGTGTAATGTGCTTTGCTAAAGTGGCAAAAAACCGTTTGGAACATATTATTTTGCTTGACAAGCTCAATATTATTATTATTACTACATATTATTATGCTTTTCAAGTTAAGTACAAAGTTGAGTCAGCTTTGGAATAGCTTTGTAATATTATGCATATTTGATAACTTTCTTTTTGAATTAACTTTGAATCCTTTCCTTATCAGGCACATAAACATACCATTTTACTATGTCACTTTAAATTTTTTATCAAATCGCCATATGACCGACCGTTAAGTGGATTGTTTTTGAGTGAGTCACAGTCACAGTTTCATAATCAGAGCGCGTGGCATTGTGATTGTGGTCATGAGTTCTGAGTCACATGAATGCAGTACAAGTGTTTAGCTTTGGGAATTTGTGATATGTCATCCGAGGAATTTAATTATGCATCATAATGTTACCTTTCCTATGTGTCTGCTTTCACTTTTGGTGCTTATCTGACAATAGCACCATTTGTATAGATGACATTATGCAATATGAAATTCAAGCACTAATGAATCATCAATAAAGCAATCACGTTTACCTGTTTAAAAATACTGGAATCATAAGTATTGTCATCATCCGCAAAATAAACCACGCCTTCCTGTGCATTCTCCCTGAGCCATTGTATCGCCGCCGTTCTTCCCCCTACCCCCCTCGGCTTGCCCACAATCCTTGTCTTGGGTGGCAAACTCTTTAGCAGCGTCACTGCCAACGGAAACCTCTGCAAAAATCTTCTCAAGTCCTCAAAACTTGTTTCCGTGCCCTTACTCGTATCCTCGATAACTATCCAATGCACAAAATCACTCACAGGGAGTAACGCTTGAGCTACTCTAGTCAACTCAGGCTTCTGTTCAGGTCTGTAGAAGGTTGGTGTCACCACCCACACGGTAGGTCCGGGAGAACCGTCTTCATCTTGCAACAATAAATCCTTACCATTTAGAATATCATTCGGACTTAAATTGTTCATCAAGTTGTTATTATTGTCAGTAGTGGGAAGAGGGACCCCTTCAAAAAGCTTGAGGTCTTCGGTTTGTTGCTGCCTATTATTATTATTGTTACTACTTCGCTGCTGAGAAGACTGAGAAATTTCGTTATTGTCTATGCTAATGTCATTGTTAGCCGGATTAATAGCTTTGTTATTTCGGCTCTCAGTGGCTTCTTTTCCACTTGCTGTAGCAGCAGAAGAGCCACCACACAAAACCGCATTTGTTTGCAGCTGCCTATCGGTAGCCGACGCTGCTCCAGCAGCCGTATTTAGATTTTGGTTAATACCATTATTATTATTACGATCCTGCTCGGTCGGTGCGTTTAGCTGCAATGCTAATCGGTACTCTTCTGGATTTGTGTAAACAATCGGATCGTTAATCCCACTGGCTGCAAACATTTGTAGGCAAATGAGGCAGGTTAGCACGCCCGAGCCAAAGAGCACAATGTTGGAGAAAACAAAGCGACCCCGGGTTCGCCACAGTTTCCCAGCCATTTTTGTAAGCTACTTCCGGGACTGAGAAAACGGGACTTTTTGTATTTAGCACAAGTTACAAAAAATGGAACATTATGGAAGGTGCAGGGAATCTCTTAGCTCCATTTTAAAGAAACTTCCTATTAAGCTTCCACTGGTAAAATGCATCGTGTTGTTTGTATTAAAAGATCACAATTAATGCTATTACTCTTGTTTTCCTGGTGTGTTCTATTCACCTTCATTATCACCACACCAAAACATAAAATGGGTGTATGCAATCATGCATACACATGTGTTATCCTTAATTCTATTACAAACACACTATTTCAAAGTAGAACCATTAATAACACCAACTGCCTCCACCGAATTTCCCCATTCGTTCCATTCTTTTTTTCGTTTTTTATTTTCCCTGCTTTGTGCTGCTGCCTGCATGACTCCTACTTTCGACTTCCTTCCTTCATGTTACCGAAACACGGACTGGGAAACTTTTCGTTGCTAGCACTGCTGCTGCTGCTGATGTTTTTGTGTGTGTGGAAAGTGGGTGATCCTATACTATTATTATAGGGTATTTGGGTATTCTTTCAAGTCACCTTCTTCTCACACGAAAGGAGAGGAATATTGTTTTATAAGTTTATATGATAAAATACTTTTTTTTTACTTATACCACCATGTAGACATGTAGAATTATAAACCTAGAGCAGCCTTGATATTGCCACGATCACAACGTATCACCAGCTAAAAAAATAAGTCCTTTTTCGTCCTTGTTCCCAGTTTGTGTTCCAGTCCAGTATAATCAACTTGCTTACTGGGTTCTTTATAACAATCCAGTTTTTTGTTTTCTTAGGAAATGTTTATATGTACGTGACATGCAAAATCCACACACGTAACTAAACGTTGAGCTTCTTTTGCTACTGCAGCTTGTGCAATGCGGCTATGGACTGGAATTTCCTTTCATTTTATAACAAGTCCAAGTCCACTTATTAAACCACTCTCGTTATGAATCATATCGTTGTGAAAATAATTTAGTATGCATGTTTTACTATCAACTATTAATAAACTTTGTATAAAGAGGAGTACGCCTTTCCAACAAAATGTTTTCTTTGTCCATTCAGCACAGACACTTGGCATGCTTTTCACGAGTGTAAAAATGCAGGCAGAGAGTAAACAAGCTCATCAATTTTCTGCACTGTGCACCCAAACACAAAACCACAAGAGATGATTGGCTAACTGTCCATGATGATTAGAGTGTCTCTGTGGTTAATGAGGATTTATAAGTGCATGAATGTAACTGATGTAAGATTAACCCATATTAATTGTATAAATAGACTGTCTGTTTTTTAGTTGACCGCTTAAACCTCAAAGTTCTTGGCCTTTTTCTACGATGCACTGCACTAGGTTCTCCGAAAGAAAGATGTGTGAATAGACACTAAAGTTTGAGTTAATTGGCAAATATATTTCTGTCTTGTGCAGAACTGAATGATGCTCTTCATTAGAAAACAGGATAGCAATTTTCTTTGCGGATATTAGCTCAATTATTAATGTTCCAAGACAGGCTGGAATTGACGCACGCAAAAGTTTTTCTCAGCACAGCAGAAAATATTTTCAGACCTAAAAAGGTTGTGTGTGAACATGGCACGTATTTTCATGTCCATGCATTTTGCAAAGCGTCTACTTTAGTCCACTTCAACTATCCAACTGAAAAATTTATCTTAAGTGCTCTCTATTCTACAAAGAGAAGTATACACAATTCACTACAACCCTGAGCGTATAAGCATTTTTAGCAAAAAAAAAAATGAAAAAATTGACGAAGCGCACACTTTAGCTTCTGGTTCTGCCTTTGTGCACTTCAATTCAAAATATTATTATGAGTTTTTTTGATGACTTTCAAGAGAGAAAACTGCACACTGTGCACGCAACACAATCGTCCTGAATTATATTATTTTTTTGTAGAGGAGACAGTAAATCGTTTTAAAAGCCTAAAAAGCTATACAGTAGTACATACAACTGGGTGATCCTTGTGTAAATTTTATGCTTTAGCTTAATCAAAGAAAGCATAAAAAATAGAAAATTGGCTATAATGGGAAGTCTTTCCGGTTTGTAAACTTATAAAGCTGTCAAGCTTTTGATGATTTGGTGCATGCAGCTCGGGACGAGAGGAATGGGTTTTGCATGCGAAAAAAGTGAAGCTCAGTCAGATAATGGAGCAGCGATGATTCCCAAAAAACTAAAACAATGGGCTATATAGAAGGCATATCACCTTATTATCATCACAGCCAGTAGTAAATCACAAGTGGAGTGTAGCACGCTAAAAAATACGAACTTGGTTTTTTGGACGGAAAAAGGCTTTTTTAATATGGCTTAATAAACTTATTGCTGCAGTCGCTTTTTTTATCTCGGCCAAATGATCATTGAAATGATGATGAATGGAAGGCAGAACTTCAAAAACAACCAGAAAACGTGAACTGCAGTGTTTTTGATTGTCGATTTTATACATTTTTCAAAGTTAGTATGCAGCCAAGCAAAAAAGCTTTGATTTTTTATACGAAATATCTGCTTGATTTAATGAACACACGTTGATACACCAAATAACCTTCTTTGTCTTTTCTCGGTTTGCTGCAGAAGGGCAGGATTAGAATGCAGCATACTAAATATTTTTGGTGGAATTAAATAAATTTGAAATTTATCGTTAAGGAAAAATAATATCTCATCTCAGATGCCAGAGATTCTTATTTTATGAAATTATTATGTAAAATACAATAATTTGTATGCGTTATATTTGCTTTATCTTATTGAATGAAAATTACAATTTTTAAGGTCTAGTAAATTCTTTACAAAAAATGCATATTTTAGAAGTATCCACCCATCTACTCTGTCATGAACTGCTTTTTCATTCATCTTTATAAATATTCAACTTATGCAGATTTTTGGTAAATACCCAAAAAGCGAAGTAAAGCAATTAATGCAAAGTTTCATAACATTTTCTGATAGCATCTGGGTTTTTTGTTGTTATTATGAAGATATACGTAAGAACATTGTTCTAATTTGATTTTATGATGCAACACAACACAAACTTTTACGGGTAATATATTGATGGTGAAATAAATAAACAGAAAATGTGTTAAAAGTAAAAAATGCAGCTGGTTTTGTTTGGTGCGTACAATAAGCGTAATTTTAAGGCAATAAAATTTGTGGGTGCTGCAATTAAAACCCAATAAAATTTTTAAGCTGGTAGGCTTACAACTGTACACCTTTAGATGGATTTTACGAAGCCTTCGGTATCGTATTTTTGATTTGTCTTACGTACATACGTCCATATGCAAACATGACAGCAATTTAAATTAATGGTTTATTCGTAAAATAAAGTAATGAAGAGATGCTTACTTTTGAGGAACGGAACATGGAAAATAAAAAATCCTTCATAATTAACAATTTATTGTTATCTTGCTGTAAAAGCGATTTTTATTCATTATTTAGTTTATCCTTTTTTACATCGTGTCCCCCTTTTTCAAACATTTAAAATTTACGCTGCATATACTATAAGTACTGTGGACTGTAAACAGTCTTATTTTATGTTTTGCTATTAACTTTGTTTTAAACTTTACCATTTAAACTTATTTTAATTTTAGAATTCTATACAAATCTTCTTCTTTACTAATTTAATACTGTAAAAAGCTTGCACTTGATTTATAATACTTTACTTTATTTTCAACATTTATTTGTGTATACCGCAAGTTTGGCACTTTTTCTGGAAAGTCAAAGAATTTTGAAAATCTTTCATTTATTAATATTCCATGAATAAAAGTTAGCTATTGCAATCTTTTACATTTTGAAAATGTTAGAACTTTTGATTTAATTTTCTTTTGTATTGCTTTAGGTGATATGCCGTAACTTGAACATAATTCCTGTCATTTACTTTTCATAGCATTTGGAGTATAATCATGACCTCTTTGGCACTAATTTATTCCTAATCAAATACAAAACGTTTACTTCTGAATTTGTGAATAGCACAAATCAAAAAAGCACATCAAGAGTCTGTTGTAGTACTTGTGCAATCATAGACATTCTCGCCAATTAACGGAGTCCTTGTCTTGCGTTTTCTTTCACGAATCTTTAAAATACGAGTGCACAAGCTGAAATCTGGAATGAATATCTTTAAAGTGCCTAAAATAGAAGAGATGATTTTCCCATATAAATTCTTTCCTTTCACCTACTTCAATTTTCCTTTCCATGCATTATCAGAAATATTCCTAGTAATTTTTTAGAATCTACATGCTAAATATCTTATCTTTTATTTCTAAATCAAAATAAAATTGGAGAAATAAAAATGTGCGCTGCTAAATCGTATGCATTTTGGTAACTTCCATTTAACCCGCGTGAGTAAAAAGGTAAAAATATGTGTGTATTGCCAAATTATTTATATAACGTTGCTCTATAATTTATACTATTTATATCGTACTGACTGACCTTTTTTCACTTTTAAATTACTTGGCAAAACAAAGTACACTAAAAATGTCGTTTTAGTCCTTTCACGGACATGGACAAACTTCATTCATTCTTCTTATTCTTTGGCTTTTTTGGGTTCCTGGAACGAGACTTGGCCTTGCACAATGGACAGATTGGAGCATTTCGATGAATTTGTTGGTGACAGGACAAGCAGGATTTCATTGGCGGAGGTTGTTGTCTATAAAAGATGCAAAAAGGAAGATAAGTATTTTGTACGAATGTCATCTAAGAATTTTTAAAAGATGATTGCGTACCTGAACGTTGGAGTAGGCCCTGTAGGATGTGGCGGTATATGCGGCGGCGGAGGACGCTCCGGTTTAGACGCTTGTTGCATCAAAGCCAGTGGATTTTGGCTCATAATAAATGCTGCAGCAGCAGCTTGAGTTGCCGAAGGTGCCTGTTGGTAGGATATGCCTGGCATAACCTCCTCCCGTTGTGGTGGTGGCTGGTGGGTCCACGTCGGTGGAAGCTGATCAAACAGTCTGCTAATACACCAAAAGAAGAATTTTGGTCCAAATTAAACCTTGATTGAAAAGTGGCATCTTAGATAAATTATTTTAAGATAAGTGGCATTTCTGGAGACATACTCTGGCGTAATAAGCCCAGGCTCTTCCTCGTGCAACTCTGGAAGCCGTTCCAAACCCAAGCAACTTTGTCGCAAGCGATCAACCTCAGCCTTGATAGGGCCGTACTCGGCGTGTAAACGCTTGGCAGTATCCAGGGCTCTATTGCGAGCCTGTTCTGATTGCTTGATTACACTTTCCATCTAATTTGCATTAAAACGTTAAATCAATTTTCCTATTAACTTTTCATTTAGCAATTTAAGTGCATCTGCATACCGCATTAATATCAGCATGAATCTGGCGAAGCTCTTCAACATGCGCCATTTTCTCTTGAATAAGCATCTCCATCTCCGAGCGATAGTCTGACAAGCAACGATCCTCCTTTCTGGTTACTTCAATTTCATCCAAAAGCCGTTCTTTCAGCTTTAGCATTTGCATTGTCTTTGTTCTAAATTGATAAGAGTTTAAAACAGGAAACCAACTTGTTATCTTCCAAAACCTTAATCTCCATAAGCAAACAAACCCATTAAAAAGGAATACGAACAAAAATGACTTACTTGATTTCCTTCACAAGCTCAAGCTTGGCCATCACTGAGGCAGTTCTTTCCTCAACGTCCATCATTTTGACTTTAGTATAAGTTCTTACACTGGCTTGTGCACAATTAAATTTTTTGACAAACTTTGGCCTTTTTACTCACCACAGCCAACACTCAACAATTAAATTATTTTACTGAGCTAGTCGGAAAACTTTTCATTGCATTCTGCCTCCTTTTACTCTTCTTGATCTTCTTTCAACAAAATGGAAAGTCAATTTTTATTTCAAATAAAATAGTTTATTTATTCTCCCTTGCTTCAGCACTCAAGTAGCACTTTAATCCTCTCTTCACTTCCCAACCTCAACTCTTTCAAGATTTTCTTTCTGCTCATGTACGTACGTATGCATACACCTCTTTTGGTAAAAATAATATCATATCTTTTTCATCTTCTTGATTTCCATATTATTTCACGTCGTCCTCCTGTCTTCTTCCACTTCCCTTGTGAATGAGCATTACACACACATCCTTTTTCTTTCTTCAAAATAATATCATTATTATCTACAAGCAAGAAATAACATTAGAGCAACACAGCACACAGAGAGGAGACGACAACGGGGATATATTGAAACCCGATCCGAGATCATCCTGAGGCACTTTTCATTCTTTCATATCATCCATCCGCATCCATCCAACTAAGTTTACATTTCACAGCGTACTTGATCCATTCATCCTTTCTTGTGCTCTGCGCTTTCCCTGTGTACAGCTAGTTAAAGAGAGTACATGATACTCTCTCAAAAAATATTGTTCACTTGTCGTTGTCGTCCCCTTTAGAATACATGTGTGCAAAGCTGTTCTAGTGTGTGCCGTATGGCAAATAGATACACAACTGTATACTTTGCGGATTGCACAAGCAATAATATGAACTTTGTGAGTTTACAAGCTTTCATAAATGACATTGACATCTGAGAGCACAAGGGTGGTTCTTTTTTGGTTACTGTATAAAATAATATGTGAGTAGGTACATGCTTTTGGTCCCTTTTTCTCTATAACAAACTTGTACACTGGATAAACCGTTTAGAGATTTTGTAAGGAATGTTTGTCGGAAAGGGCTAGGGCTACTGTGTGCTTTGTTCGTTTGTGTATTTAAACGGCCTATGAAAAAGACACTTTATGGTTGCTTGAGGCTTAAAACTGTTGTGGAAAATGTATTCAAAGCTTACATGATCTTGACTGCTTGTTAAGTACAGGTTTTTCACTCTTTGAGGATAAAAGGTTTCTGACAAAAGGAAGGAAACTAGCAAAGAAGCAAAGAAAGAGGAGATTGCGAGAGCTTTTATTTCACGTTATGTGTTAGCCACTTTTGTATCAAGCAAAATCGGGGAGGAGATTTTAGCTTGTTGGGAAGCAAATGCCCGACTGCTGATTATGTGAAAGACCAAGATTTACAGCAGTCCAGCATAGAACATATAAGCAAATGGCAGTATTTCACAAGCAATATGATTGTCAGGTATTACGTATTACTTTCAACCTTTGAAAATTCTCTGGGTAGGGAGCGTACAGATTTTTACATGAAATGTCCATTTGACATGTATACGTAGATAAGTTACTTTTGTCAGGTTATCAAAGTTTATTCAATGAGAATAATGTGGTTGTTAGCAGAACCGTTACGAGAAACTCCCAATTTTACCACATCCTTTTGTAATAGTATGCTTTCTTGAAAGATTTTCAGTTTGCTTTTCGTTTAGTTTCCGTTTCAAGTTCATTTAAGTTTAGGTTACAAGCTATAAATTCAGAATGAAACTTAGCTATGACCAGGTAAGTATGAAGTGGTGGTAGGTCACTGCATTAATTAACTTTGTATGTACTTTCCGATCTTTCCTGAATTTTAAAAAATGAAGGAAATTCAAAAGAAAGACTACAGCTTTACATCATGCAATCTTTCATTAATCATTATTACTGCACAGGAAATGAAAGCGTTTTGCGTTGCTGCCACTGCATTCATTTTGCAACTAATCTAGATGTGGGAAAAATTATGAAGAGAACTTTCATGGGTAGTGATTCATAGGGCGTTGATGGAAAGATGAATGTCGTAGTTGATTAAAGTTGATTTATCCTAGCACTTTGAAAGTTAGAACAATGCATTATTTTCTTAAAACATGAAATCATTTTTAACTTCTGTCCTGAACTAGGACAAAGACTTTTATTTTCATAATGCTTAAAAATTGCATGCAATTTAGTAATTCTTTTCGAATAAAGTTAATGCAGACATGCACTCATTTTCGAGCCGGAAGGAATCATTCATTAAACAGTAACAGACGAAACATGATGAGACAAGCCAACCGATACCATTATGCAAACCAGAGATCCAACCGACACAGGGACGGCAGCAGCAGTGGCTTGTTCAGAACTTGAACCACCCACCGGAGAAGTAGGACCACCTAAAATGACGAAGAAACAGCATTAATAATATTCTGTTTGGATCATGCCATGTTTTAGATGATGCATGCTATTTTGCATGTAAGTACCGGTAGGAGTAGGTCCAGGTGAACAGCCGGGAGCCTTTGTAGCTTCGCACACTTTTGCTCTAGTATTGCAGTTATCGGCATTGCAACAACAGTAAGGTGCGTTAGTACACATAACTTCAGGTGTTGGTTTATCAGGGCACTCCGCGGGATCGATGCATCCCATTCTTTTTCCATTTTTGTCTGAGCCACAAAGATGACCAGATCTGCACTTTTTCATCAGCGGCATATCCGTATCGTCGTGGCACGTTACTATAAAAGAAGAACATTACAACACGTGGAGTTTAAAAAAGAGATTGAGTACATGCATCAGATCAGAGGTTATCAAATTGCTTACACTCTGGAGCACACAAAGCGAGGCCCTCCAGCTTTTTCAATTTGCATGCCTTTTCTTTCAAAGCCTGGTTATTTTCCAAGTCATTGCAAGCTTCATTTGCTGTTGCTTTACAACAGCAAGTGCTCTTATCATCTTGACAGCTAATTTCTGCAGTGATAGGATCAGGGCATTCGGCCGTCTCCACACATCCAATAGGGTGTCCAAAATATGTGTCAACTCCACAATTAGGTGTTTTTGTGTCATCATCACACATATTGACAGTTTTCTGACTTGCACACTTCACTACATAACACTCGTAACATATTACAATTGCTTCAAAACAAAGACATTAAGTTCGTAACACCAACACATTGATACTTACAAGTCTGTGCCTGAGAAGGATGGGTCCAATTGCCACAAAGACCAACCACCAATATAAATATTCGAAACTTTTCCAATAAAATCATCTTGCCCAGTTTCTACTTGTAGTTATTAGGAATTCTCACAAAATCCACACAAGAATGTGTTCAAATTGAAACAAGACAATTTCAATCACCATTCTTCTCCAAAAATCGCAGAAACGAAGAATACTATTTTTTTGAATATACAGAATGGGGAAGAAAATATTGTCCTAGCAATGTTTCCAGGGCGTTCTCAAACCCAAATCTAGAGTGGGCATGTCCATTTACATCATACGCATAGCTGAGTGATTATTTAGCCTTGACTACGATTTTGCATCGCTATTTGTGCACATGGTACATAGCTTGGGCGTCATGGGCATCCGCCATTTTTACCTTGTCGATAAGGCGAAAATGGTGGACTACGTAGTTCAAAAGCGCAATTCTCGTTGACCCAAGCTGATTTGTGGGAAATGTAGCACCGGCGCCGTATACTTTAATATATCACTCTCTGAGAGATTAAAAATTTTTTGAAACAGATATATACTGGAATTTAATTTAGTCTTGCTTGGCGATGTGCAGTTATCCTGTTGTCCATGTAAACTGCTACTTACGAATGACGTTACTAAAATGCCTATTCCGACAAAACTATACGATAAAAAATCATGTTTCATGAATCATTCGATTTGGAAAAGCATATACTAAATGATTCCGGTGTTGCATTTGAGAATGAGGCCACAAAAATCCCATAATAAGGCATTTAGTGTAGAACATCATAACTATGTACTACCATTATGTTTTACTGTAATGTTGTGCAGTGTACCAGTGCAGGGTTCAATTTTTCATTATTGCTAAATAGTGAAATGTGGGTGTACGATATTTAGCTTAAATGATACAAGCTACATCGGGCCCTAGTTCCACATTTTTAATTATACCCTTCAATCACAATCACCTTCAAAAAACTTTGCTACAATCTACTACAAGCTACAATTTTTAGCTTCATTTTCGGTTCCACCAATGTATTTGTGTCATATAAATATAAAAAATTTGAACCTAAAATGACATGGAATTTTTTGGATGTTGAAGTTCCTTCTACTCCTTGTGATCTGTTTATTAAGAATCGAAGAAGGTCGATTCTTACTAAGATCCTGATCCGGCCGTCCGGACGTCCGTCCGTCCGTCCTAATGCGATTTCCTCAGAGATGGCTGGTCCGATTTCCACCAAACTTGGTATACAGACTCTGGTGGACCTCGGACAGAACCCTTTTGAATTTCAGGTCAATAGGTCAACTCCAAAGGTCAGAGGTTACCAACGGTCAAACATTTTTACATAGGACCTATATCATGCGGCACATGATTTTAGGTCCATTTTTGACCAGGATTACGAATCCACAGTCCGTTTGTTAAAATTCGGATTGTAAGGTCCTGAAATCAGGGCATTAATTTTCGAATCTGCAAATTTAATGATCCATGCTGTGCGGCACATGATTATAGGTCCGTTTATGACCAGGATTACGAATCCACAGTCCGTTTGTTAAAATTCGGATTGTAAGGTCCTGAAATCAGGGCATTAATTTTCGAATCTGCAAATTTAATGATCCATGCTGTGCGGCACATGATTATAGGTCCATTTTTGACCAGGATTACGAATCCACGGTTTGTTTGTTAAAATTTAACTATTTAGGCCCTGAAATCAGGGCCTTAATTTTCGAATCCGCTAATTTAAAGGATCTATGCTGTGTGACACATGATTATAGGTCCATTTTTGACCAGGATTACGAATCCACGGTTTGTTTGTTAAAATTTAACTACTTAGGCCCTGAAATCAGGGCCTTAATTGTCAAATTTGCTAATTCAATGGATTTATGCTGTGTGACACATGATTATAGGTCCGTTTTTGACCAGGAGTACGAATCCACGGTTTGTTTGTTAAAATTTAACTTTTGGGGCCTTAATTGTTAAATATTTCAAGTTAATGGACATATGCTGTGCGACACATGATTAATGGTCAATTTTTGACCAAGATTACAAATATGATGTCCATTTGTTAAATTTAACCTTGCGTTTGGACCAATCTTCGATTTTTAATTATGTCCATTTACCAATGGTTTATTAAGAATCGAAGAAGGTCGATTCTTACTAAGATCCTGATCCGGCCGTCCGGACGTCCGTCCGTCCGTCCTAATGCGATTTCCTCAGAGATGGCTGGTCCGATTTCCACCAAACTTGGTATACAGACTCTGGTGGACCTCGGACAGAACCCTTTTGAATTTCAGGTCAATAGGTCAACTCCAAAGGTCAGAGGTTACCAACGGTCAAACATTTTTACATAGGACCTATATCATGCGGCACATGATTTTAGGTCCATTTTTGACCAGGATTACGAATCCACAGTCCGTTTGTTAAAATTCGGATTGTAAGGTCCTGAAATCAGGGCCTTAATTTTCAAATCCGCTAATTTAATGGATCTATGCTGTGTGACACATGATTATAGGTCCATTTTTGACCAGGATTACAAATCCACGGTTTGTTTTGTTAAAATTTAACTATTTAGGTCCTGAAATCAGGGCCTTAATTTTCGAATCCGCTAATTTAATGGATCCATGCTGTGTGACACATGATTATAGGTCCATTTTTGACCAGGATTACGAATCCACGGTTTGTTTGTTAAAATTTAACTATTTAGGCCCTGAAATCAGGGCCTTAATTTTCGAATCCGCTAATTTAATGGATCCATGCTGTGCGACACATGATTTTAGTTCCATTTTTTACCAAGATTACGAATATGATGTCCATTTGTTAAATTTAACCTTGCGTTTGGACCATTCTTCGATTCTTAATTATGTCCATTTGCCAATGGTTTATTTTACTTTTCTTTTTTTCATTTCAAAGTTCCATTTCATTTCCAATCTACAAGATAGAATTTCATCCAAAGTTATCAAGAATGGATTCAAGTGGTGCAGCAAAAAATGCAAGAAACTAAAAACTATTGGAACTTAAAAAAGCGGAACATAAAACTAAGCATCGTTGTAGCTAAAATTAGAGCTGACCATCTAGGACAGATAATACGTGAGATCACTCATTAAAGAGGATCATCTTTGATGCTTATCTAAAATACTTATTTAAATAGTAGTCACCAAATAAACGTATTCTACATTAGAATACATTTACCAGTACTAATTCATCTGTAAACTATGTTTATATCGTTTTTCCCACCGTAATATACGTAGCTGTGGCTGCTCACTAAAAACACGTAGATACATGATACATGACGTGCGGTTATAGATAAGTTAAATTAATTAGCAACGAGCGACTAAGGCCGCCGTGAAGTATCCCCTTAAGTAGCAGCAGGCTTATTATTAAGTAGCCGCAGGCTAATTATTCATAATGGACATTTTGTCTGTTCCGGGTCCGACCGCCCGAAACGCCCAACCCTCCCCCCAGCCCGTCCGTCGCCCCTAAAACGCCCCTTAGAAATGGAATTTTTGAATTCTGTTTTTTCTAAACTGTACCTCTCAACGAGACCTCGCGCCTGGTCCAAAAACATTTTCACAAAAAAACACCAGAGGGCGCTAAAAATTGAAAAAAGTGTATAACTCCGTTCCCTTACAACTTTTTTCAATTTTTTTTCTGGAATAGGTTCCTTAGGTCCTACTCCATCTATGGACACCCCAATTTTCCCCCAGCACACGCCCCCTGGCGGCCAAATTTAAAAACGCCATAACTCCGGTCCCTGACAACTTTTTTCAATTTTTTTTTCTGGAATGGGTTTCTTAGGTCCTACTCCATCTATTGACACCCCAATTTTTCCCCAGCACACGCCCCCTGGCGGCCAAATTTAAAAACGCCATAACTCCGGTCCCTTACGACTTTTTTGAGTTCTGTTTTTTGGAATAGGTTTCTTTGACCCTACTAGACTTCCACAATTCTTTCATTTTGAATAAAACTTTCTATGCGGCTACTTACTTCAACATTTACAAGGGTTTATTCATAATGGACTGATGGTCTGTTCCGGGTCCGTCCGCCCGTCCGTCGCCCCTAAAACGCCCTTTAGATATGGAATTTTTGAATTCTGTTTTTTTCTAAACTGTACCTCTCAACAAGACTCGCGCCTGGTCTAAAAACATTTTCACAAAATAACACCAGAGGGCGCTAAAAATTGAAAAAAGTGTATAACTCCGTTCCCTTACAACTTTTTTCATTTTTTTTTGGAATAGGTTCCTTAGGCCCTAGTGCATCTACTGACGCCCCAATGTTTCCGCAGCGCACGCCCCCTGGCGGCCAAATTTAAAAACGCCATAACTCCGGTCCCTTACAACTTTTTTCACTTTTTTTTCTGGAATAGGTTCCTTAGGTTCTACTCCATCTACTGACACCCCAACCTTTCCTCAGCGCACGCCCCCTGGTGGCCAAAATTTAAAAACGCAATAACTCTGGTCCCTTAAGACTTTTTTTAGTTCTGTTCTTTGGAATAGGTTTCTTTGACCCTAGTGCACTTCAACAACTCTTTTATTTTGAATAAAAATTTCTATGCGGCTACTTACTTCAACATTTACAAGGGTTTATTAAGTAGCCGCAGGCTAATTATTCATTTCGCTCACTTGGTCTGTTCCGGGTCCGTCCGCCCGCCCGTCCGAACGCCTCCCCGCCCGTCCGTCGCCCCTTAGAAATGGAATTTTTGAATTCTGTTTTTTCTCAGCTGTACCTCTCAACGAGACCTCGCGCCTGGTCCAAAAACATTTTAACAAAAAAACACCAGAGGGCGCTAAATATTGAAAAAAGTGTATAACTCCGTTCCCTTATAACTTTTTTCAATTATTTTTTCTGGAATAGGTTCCTTAGGTCCTACTGGATCTATTGACACCCCAATTTGTCCCCAGCGCACGCCCCCTGGCGGCCAAATTTAAAAACGCCATACAGCTATACAAAACAGAACCTAATAAAATCCAACACTAGGAAGGGAATTCCCGCCACTAGTGCTTTGCAGATGGGACCATTTGAACGTCCCATAAGCAATGCATTAGCGGCGGTAATTCCCTTCCTCTTTAACGTCTCTTATACCTTTTCTAATTGAACACCAGAATCTCCAAACATTCAATGAGCCATCTACTCAGGTCGTGTGTAACTCGCAGCTGTTTAAAAGTAAAGCGGAAAATACAAAATGTACTACCTCGTGCCCATTCCTCGTCAATGTACCCTGATTCTCCCCATAAATCCGTCAATCTTCTCTCAGCTCGTGGCATGTAACCGACAGTTATTAATAGATTTTCAGTTTTTTGGTTCTTTAACTAGTTATTTGAGAATATAAGTGCACTTAAATAATTTCAGCGTTTGTGTAGCGTTGTGACTGGTTAGGAGACAAAAATGACAGGGTTAAATAAGGAAGTTTTATCAAAGAATGGTTCTGGAGAGGGGATCGCCTCACTGATAGCCGAGCAGGTTAAAGCTGCGTTAAACCAGCCCCCCACGAATAGAGTTGCTACTGATGATTCGCAGAATGGCGGTGAAAAGGAGATCCTTGACAATATCAGCAACATCTCTTCTGGAAATGCTAATGAAGGTACATTATGCCTTCCATTGCAGTGCACTGCATGGAAGAAGACCCTTATTTCCTCCGAATAAAACGGTTGGAACAAACGGGGTAGAAAAGATTTACTGTGAGATTCTATTAATAATACCTTCCAAACAGTGAACTGTATGGAAGAAGACCCTTATTTCCTCCGAATTAAACGGTTGGAACAAACGGGGTGATCAGAAGACATATCATCAACTAAAGATGATTATGTATTTTTTCAGAGATTCACTATGACTCTGAAGTGGAAATGGACCCGTTAGAGGACATGGATGCCTCATCGTGGACACCGCCTGCGAAAACTAAAGAAGCTCTAGAAAAATATTTGCGACACCAATTGGAAAAGACTGAGCGTGAAAAGGTTTGCGGAAAGTTTCCACTACCGGATACTCCCGTCAGCAAAAGCCCTTCGCTGGATAAGCCTATTGCCAACTTGCTGGCTCAGAAAAAGATAACCTTAAAACAGATTCCGAGTGTTTTGTCTGTTGAGGCAGTCCAGGTGCGGATGCTTGACGCAATCGGTCCCCTCTCGGCGCTTCACGCAGCGGCTACCCAGCACCGCATTGAAGGCTTATCTATGAATCCATCGTCCGTTTTGGACGCAGTTAACCATGCTTTGCTTTTGATTGGAAATGCAAATTCGCAAGCAATTTTTCGGCGACAACGGGCCATATTGCAGAAAATGAATTCAGCAGCCATACCATGCTTGTCAAAATTGACGCTCCCTGGACCAGCATCAACGGAGCTGTTTGGAAACGAAGTTAGAAAAGCAATCTAGGAAGCTTCAGATGTGAAGAAAGACTTCGGGATTCCTTCCGGCTACCAGCAAAATTTTAGCAGATCCTACCGCCCAAAATTTCAGTCAAACCGACTTAATCGAGGCCGTTTCTTACCGTATGACAAACCTGCCCAAGGTCCTTCACGGCCCTTTTCGAAACCCGCAACTTCTTATCGAACTCCTCAATTCAAAGGTGAGTGCGAGCGACAATTATCATTTAATAACATAGCTGTTTGCTATGAATATTGGGAGGACATAACGGATGATCCATGGATTCTTAGTTGCGTATTAGGGTACAAGTTACCTTTCAATCAAATACCAAGTGGGCATTTGAATCCTCCTCCGCATATCATTGGTCAAAATGAAGATGTTATATCCAAAGAGGTTAACGCTTTAATTGAAAAGGGTGCAATTGAGCCCACAACAAATCACTTCTTTCTCAGTCAGATTTTCATTGTTCCGAAAAAGGATGGATCATGGCGGCCGATCATCAATCTAAAACCTTTGAACAGATTTTTGAAACAAGACCATTTTAAAATGGAATCGGTCACGCTTATCAAAGACATTTTATCTAGCGACATGTACATGTGTAAGTTGGACTTGAAGGATGCATATTTTTCTGTGAAACTACACCCTGACCGCCGCAAGTATATTCAGTTTATTTGGAAAGACGTAGTGTACCAGTACACCTGTTTACCTTTTGGTCTTGCCGTTTCTCCATACGTATTTACCAAGTTAACAAAACCTCTCGTGTTGCACTTAAGAAATCAAGGAATTAAATTGATTATTTACTTGGATGATATATGGTTAGCAGAATCTAGTGAAAATGAGGCGACTAAAAGTTGCGCTAAAGTAATGAATGTGTTCCAAAAAGCAGGGTTTACAATTAATTTTGAGAAATCTATTTGAAAACCAACCCAAAACTTAGAGTATTTAGGTTTTCTAGTTAACAGCAATACTATGTCATTTGAATTGTCATCCGCAAAGGTTAAGAAAATTAACGACTGCGCGAATAAACTATTACAGATATCACGTCCAATCGCACGAGAGTTAGCGCAGTTCATCGGGATAGTGAATTCAGCAAAACTTGCGCGCACATCCACATTGAAAATCAGAGCACTCCAACTCAACCTGATTCAAGAAATGCGACAAAATTCAAATAGGGACTGCAAAGTAAACATTACAGAAGAAGCAAAGGACGAGTTGATCTGGTGGAGGAATTCAAAAGTCATGCCTCCGTCACCAATTTTAAACGAAGAAATGACCCTGGAAATTTTCTCAGATTCCAGTTTAGATGCCTGGGGTGCGTACTGCAACGGAGCATCCACAGGGGGCAAATGGTCAAAGGAAGATCTGGAAAGCTGTCCGCATATCAATCAGCTGGAGCTCAAAGCTGCATTTCTAGCGATCAAGTCATTTTGGAATCCACAACACAAAGGTGCTCGCCTTGTAATGGACAACAGATCAGCAGTAGCTTATGTCAACAAAATTGGAGGAACCAAGTCCGTTGGTCTAAACTCTATCGCCCTTCAGCTGTGGGAATGGTGTGTACGGTACGACGTTTGGATAACTTCAGAGTACATTCCCGGACGAATGAACATAGAAGCCGATTGGGAATCACGGCATCAAACGGACTACAGCTCATGGAAGCTAAAAAGAGAAGCATTCGTGGCTCTTTTGCAAAAATTTCCCATGGAAGGGGACTGGTTTGCCGATCGAAACAATTTCCAACTGGAAAGGTACTGGAGTTGGAGGCCAGATCCAAATGCCCAGGGGACGAATGCGTTTTCCGTAGCATGGAATCAAACGAAGGGGTACGCATTTCCTCCATTCTGCTTGATAGGGAGAGTTCTGCTGAAACTACGACAGGAGCATACGGAAGTTCTGCTGATTGCACCAGTTTGGAAGAACCAGCACTGGTACCCAATGCTTCTTCAGCAACTGCAAGCGTCCCCAATTCTGCTTCCCCAGGTGAAGGATCTATTGTTGGACCCCTTGGGTCAACCACATCCGTTAATCGAGCAGAACCGATTGAGCCTAGCCGCCTGGCCAGTATCAGGGAATGCAAAGGCAATACACTCCTTTCAGCAGAAGCTCAGGAGATCATGTCCAGCTCTCTCAGACCAAAGTCTTACAAATCCGTTTGGAAATCCTTTAATTGCTGGTGTAGTGAACGGAATTACGATCCTTTTCGAACCACTCCAGAGATATTATTAGAATACTTAACTACACTACACAGAAAAGGATTGGCATACAGAACTATCAACCTTCACCGTTCGGCGGTTTCCTATCATGTTCCATTTAGTAATGACTGTTCACTTGGTTCATCGACTTTGGTCTTAAAGTTTATGAAGGGTTGTTTCAATTTGAGACCACCTGTTCCACGTTATACATTCACTTGGGATCCTGCGATTCTGTTGACTTATTTTCAGAGAATGGATAATAGTGAGAATCTGTCACTGCTGGCACTGTCAAAGAAGTTAGTATGTCTTCTTGCTTTATGTAAAGCCGCCCGTTCATCTGATATCTGTGCGTTAGACTTATCAGGGCTACGGGAAACAAGTTCAAGTTTGGTTTTTGGACATGTACATTAACGAAAGACTTCTAGAATCAATCACCTTCCAGAATCGGTTTACAACAAATACGAACAGGACAAAAAACTATGCGTTGTGGATACAATCAAGTGCTATATCGAAAAAACCAAGGACCTGCGGCCTTCTGGTGCAACGCGACTAGTCATTACAACAAAGAAACCCCACAGAGAAGTGTCTTCTCGTACTGTGGCTCGATGGATTCTGGATTGTATGAAAGAAGCCGGAATAGATACCGATCAATTTAAGGCCCATTCTGTAAGGGCTGCATCATCATCGGCGGCTTTTAGGAAGGGAGTGTCTTTAGATGACATACAAAAATCGGCAGACTGGAGCAGTCCTCATACATTTTTTAAATACTATTGTCGAGAATCTAGTTCTGGATCCTTCGGATCATCCGTTTTGTCATGATTTACTTTGAACCATGGGTCATTGAATGTTTGGAGATTCTGGTGTTCAATTGGAGGTTTATCGAGGGCCGAAGGCCCGATGATAAACCATAATTGAAATAAGAATCGAAGAACATTCAATGAGCCCTCCCGTCCACTCCCAGTTCTTCGATTCTTATGTTTATTAAACTTATTAAATAATGTGAACATTTTTCTGTTCTTAGATAATTTTAAGAAGTAAACGCTTCCGTCCTCCTGAGTAATTTGTTTGCGGATTCATACTTCAATTATGTTACTATATACTTATAATATTTTAATTTGTCATGTATTATTGATGATAACTTGTTCTTAATAAACCCCAGTTTTTTAATGCACTTTGCTTCGGAAGATTGACGGATTTATGGGGAGAATCAGGGTACATTGACGAGGAATGGGCACGAGGTAGTACATTTTTTATTTTCCGCTTTACTTTTAAACAGCTGCGAGTTACACACGACCTGAGTAGATGGCTGATTGAATGTTCTTCGATTCTTATTTCAATTATGGTTTATCATCGGGCCTTCGGCCCTCGATAAACCTCCAATTTCGGACAGTAACTCTGGTCCCTTAAGACTTTTTTGAGTTCTGTTCTTTGGAATAGGTTCCCTATGCTCTACTGCATCCATTGACATCCCAATTTGTCCCCAGCGCATTCCCCCTGAAGGCCAAATTTAAAAGCACCATAACTCTGGTCCCTTAATTAAGAATTTTTTGAGTTCTGTTTTTTGGAATAGGTTTCCTTGATCCGAGTGCACTTCCACAACTCTTTCATTTTGAATAAAAATTTCTATGTTGCTACTTACTTCAACATTTATAAAGGTTTATTTTGTTTAATGACACGCTTTGCAAATAATCCGATGAAAAAAGCGTGTAATATACTTATTTTTGCATGTAGCTTGTACCCCCCTTTGTAGTTACCGAATGGTCCTGGCCCTAGTTACGGCCATCGAGAAAAGTGAAGGGCTACCGAAGCTACTGGTATGCATTTCGTCTCCCTCGGCAGACCTAGCGTCAACTATATCTCCGAACCCTTACAACTTTTAAAATGGTTCCAACGTAAAATCGGCGATTTTTTACGCCTAGTGGCTTGCTTTAATTAGAAAATTTAAGAAAGTCGGAATTTTTAATTTTTACTTCATAAAGGACATGTTTTATGGTAATGAAACAGCAATAGGCGGATTCTTCGCACTAAAATACCCTAATCCACATTAACATCTTATCATCAGCAATAATATTACTGCAAAAACGCCTTTGAATAACGCCACGCGTAAAGTCTTGAAACAATGATACACCACAATCACTTACATGTATTTTAATGCACCTTCATGCACCTAAGGATATTATCAGCATTGATTCTCTAACAACCAGAATACATTTATAATTTTCCATGAGCATTTTCTGAAAGTGACGCAGAAATCAATATTGCTGTGTCATTAGATAGATAATCTCAGATCATTATTTCCCGATTTTTGCAAAGTAATTAAGCATTTTGCATTCATCAAGCGTGGTTTGACTAAAATTTTATAGAATATTTATCCCGTGCAATAACTCTGTTGCATTGCATTCACCTTCACCTTAAATCAAATATTAAACATCTAAATATGTATCAATAAATAAAAACCAATACACCATATAAATAACCAAAGGACCATAGTCCCAACCTTATCGAAGTTTTATTTTATATATTTTCCCCAGCGTTAGTTCAGATACTAGGAAAGCAGTTACAGTTACAAATCCAATCCCCACATTTGTTAACACTGTTCAGTAAACCGAAATCTATCTGTTTTTAGCCCTTTCTGCATGTATTTAGTTTTTATTTTTTTCTGAAGCTGTATCGTAGATTTTAAATGCAAAACTCAGAACTTCAAGTGAGCAGAACTATCAATCACAAATTCAAAGCTTGTGACCAGCAATACTTTTTTCAGCTCGTCAGAGCTTTCGAACGGTATATGCCTCATTCCGGAGCTTTGTGGGCCCAACTTCAATAAGGTTTTTTTTCCATTTGCCAACCATGTACCATGAACCAATGCAAAATATTTCCAAGGAGTTGTCTGCCAGCTTTGCCAGGGGAGCACAAAGATGCCCTAGTTTGTTTACCCGATTGCATTGCACGAACAAGTCGCCTGGCCAGTCGTCACATACGGGGGGCTTCACTATGCGAGTATTACGTAGCTGAGCATAGTGAAGCTAGTATTACGTAGCTGAGCATAGTGAAGCTAGTATTACGTAGCTGAGCATAGTGAAGCTAGTATTACGTAGCTGAGCATAGTGAAGCTAGTATTACGTAGCTGAGCATAGTGAAGCTAGTATTACGTAGCTGAGCATAGTGAAGCTAGTATTACGTAGCTGAGCATAGTGAAGCTAGTATTACGTAGCTGAGCATAGTGAAGCTAGTATTACGTAGCTAAGCATAGTGAAGCTAGTATTACGTAGCTGAGATTGTCATGTTTGTCCGTGTGTTTGTGTGTGTGAGCACGATACAGGTCAGACGGTTTGTCAGAATGACACCAAACTTGGTACAGTGATTCATGGGGTCATCAGGAGGTAACCCTCCTGGTCATATGCTTTGTCAGATTTGCACCAAATTTTGCATCGTGATTTATTAGCCCACCGTTAGGAACGTTTGAACATGATTGGTCGTCCCCCTGGGGTAGTAGGGGGAGCTAAATCCCTCCCTGGCCATAAAATTAGTCAGAATCACATGAAATTTGGTATAGTGATTTATTGGATCATGAGAAATAGCCAAATTGATTTTGAGCCTGATTTCTCATCTCCTTGCGGTAATACGAGAGGCAACCACTCGGACCATGAAATTTGGTCAGAATCTCACCAAATTTGGTACATAGATTCATTGCGTCATAAGAAACAATCCTATGACTTTTAACCTGATTTCTCATTCCCCTGGGGTGAATGGAATCAGACAGACAGATATCTACAGACTGCGGAATCGAAGTTGTGGTAACAACCTTACCTAAAATTATGTGCCATGCAGTACAGGTCACAAATTTAAAAAATCGAAATCACTATGACTTCAAACCCAGTGCTAACCTTAACTTAACCAAACATAGGGCCTTAAGTATCTGTATGCTAAATTTGGTTTCTATTTGGTACAGCCATTGTTGAGAAACCCGTAACACCTTAAGGACGGATGGAATTGAAAGCTAAATATTCTTAATAAAATATATTCACATGGATTAGTAGGTGTTAAGGTTGCTATAAAATCTTTTATTTTTAAATCAAACTTTATTGGCATAGGCATATTTTCTCCAATTTGAATTGCATTCAATGTCAAATTAGCTATTTATTTTACGTATGGAATACACCTCCAATGACATGCGTTAGTTTTGTTGTATTTTTCGTAAACAAACGCTCGGATTTGCTTTGAAATTCGCAATGATGAATCTTCAATAAGCGCATAATCTCTTTCAACGTAGGTATTCATCAGCGCGTTTTCATATGTCGGCTGCGTATCTAAATATCTCCCAAGTACGAAAAACAAGGACAAATTTTCTTTCCTCATTAAATCTTTGAAGAATTTAAATGACGGAGGATGATTTTTGCCTCTTTCACATGTATCCGATCCGTCGCCTTTCAGCACGTTGTCAATATGGTCATTCACCACCAGTCCACGTTTGCTCATTACGATGATCACTTTCGATACGCATTTTTGATTTGTATGTTCCCAACCAACGTTTTTGTCTTGAGCGGCAATTACCAAAGACAGTAACGCCGGAAATTTATCATAAACACACTGCCGAGTAGTGAGACTTCCCATTGCGGTGGATTTAACCAGATCTGTGTCAGATGTCATACGTAGTAGCACTTCGTAGCATGGGTCACTGAAAAGATATATATACAAATAAACAGCATCATATACATGGTTATTACAACTGACAGGTTCCCGTTTTAACTGTATATAGTTGACGGAAAACTATCGTAAAAACAAGGCTTATGCCTCTGGGAAAATTTCCAAATTTCAGGTCTCAGACCCAGCTATACCTCGAGGAGGGTTTGATCCGGTTTGACAATAATCCAAATTTCCCAGTTTTTTTTGTGTAATTGTAAACAAACAGTAGTTTTGTAAAATGGTTTCGAAAAGTTGTACTTTTTAGACATTTTTGAAGAATTTTTGTAATTTTCTTTACAAGTACAGCACAAAACCTTGAAACTACTTAATTGTGCATCATTACATGAAAATTCACTAAACCAAAATATTTTTGACCCTGGTTTAATCCAAGGCCAGCTGTAAAGCGAGGATAAACCGAGTTTTTACGATATGCACTGTGGAGTTTTCCAGATTATGGTTAATATAAATAAATACTACGGTTGATGTTTTAATGTTTTTGTGCGACTTACTAAACATTAGGCGGATTATTTTTATGAATTTCGTAATGATTCGCATAGGCCAGGGCGTACTCGGATATTGGAAATAGTTTTTTAAGGTCATCTACTAATTGGGATATCTTCGTTTGAAACTCATATATTGCGGAGTTTTCCAGGTTATTATCTAACAGAAAGAGTATCTGGACGTTTTGTTTGTAGCATTGGCATGTTTGTTCAAGTTGACAACCGCACGGGGGTTTGCAATCTAGATAAAAATACATTTGCTTATGTTAAAGATAATTTTCATTACATTGGAGATGTTATTTAATAAATTGAATATGAACAAGCAAGTGGCTTCATACTGTTCGAAATGTCTGTGCAACTTTTAGAGTCCAATTCAAAGTTACATCCGGCGTTAATGCAATCCCAGTGATTGCCCGTGAACAGGCGGCATACTTTACGGGATGGATTGTAGTCTTTATTAACTAACTTTATTAACGCAAATCCAGCAATTTCGAAGTATCCTTCCATAAAAATACACTCCCCAAAACAAAACTCAACAGATATTCTGTTGTTTTTAATAATCATTGGCTCTTGTCCGTCGACTAAAATAATATTATCTTTTACTGCAAAGTATACAACCAATTCAACCGGTTCTCCTTTCCTTTTTGTGAGGCTCATTACGTCGAGTTCCGAAATTATGTATTTTCCGTCCATTTTAACGTTAAATGTCTGGAACATAAAACATAATTATAAACATCTATAAAAGATGCATGCTGTTGAGACACTACAATGGCTACCCGCTCAATGCAATGACTCCCAGTAAATCTAACCCTTTCCAAAGATTTCATGCAAATCAATAATTAAAACGCAATGCAAATATTCTCAGCTCAATTAATCAGCACTTTTTATAACAAAACACAATCAATTTCATTACATAACAAATTCTAGGCACACTCTTAAGCTTTTCTTCAACCAGAGTCGTGGTGGCACAGAGGGCTATCCATGATTTCTGCGGCTACCTCGCTGGGTCAATATCTATGTGCTATTTGTCTGCCAATTTGGGATTTATTCTTGTAATAGTAAATGGGCCTCCACTCTTTCAATTGGTCTATGATATTAACATTCAGATTGTAGCTTAGTAAATTTACATAATTACAATATCCATAATATTTCTCGTAAAAAGCAGCACTGCGCATAAATGTCTGGAAGAGTCTGCAATAATTTAACTATGGATTGCGCGACTGGGGTTCTCTCTAAGCACATAGGGGGATTCAATCCGTATTACATACATCCGATACATACCAGCTGTTCTTCCCTAATATTGCTTTAAATCCCACCTTTGTCTTCTTCATCTCAGAGATCGAGTCGTCGAATTTGAAATATACCACAAGACACAAGATATAGTAACAAAACCTATGACTCATGAATACATCATACATTTCCAACATAGGCTACTGATACAACTTTGAATATTAGAAGTCCAAGCAAGACAGAACTATTTTCACAATGTCAACATGGTTTTGACTTCGACCATGCTACAATGTTATCATAAATAATAAAGAAAATAGACCCAATTAGCCTAGTTTTGAGCATTTTCAGCTCGCTGCTTCAGCGGAGGAGCTAGTTAAGAAGTAGTGTTTCCGTCTGTCTGGGGGTCCGTCCACGTTGTTTTTCCAGAATGGGCTCTGGACCAGGGAAAATAGGCTCTAAACCAGCTGTAAAATTCTCCAAACCAGCTAAAATGGGCTCTAAACCAGCTGTAAAAGTCTCCAAACCAGATAAAATGGGCTCTAAACCAGCTAACATGGGCCCTAAACCAGCTAAAATGTGCTCTAAACCAGCTAAAATGTGCTTTAAACAAGCTAAAATGGGCTCTTAACCAGCTAAAATGTGCTCTAAACCAGCTAATATGAGCTCTAAACCAGCTAAAATTGGCTCTAAACCAGCTAAAATGGGCTCTGAACCAGCTAATATGAGCTCTAAACCGGCTAATATGAGCTCTAAACTAGCTAATATGAGCTCTAAACCAGCTAAAATGGGCTCTAAACCAGCTCTAATATGAGCTTTATTTTACGGCTCTAAGCAGCATAAATGGGGCTCTAAGCAGCATAAATGGGGCACTAAGCAGCATAAATGGGGCTCTCACTAGCATAAATGGGCACCCTACTAGCATAAATGGGCTCCATACTAGCATAAATGGGCTCCATACTAGCATAAATGGGCTCCATACTAGCATAAATGGAGCACTAAGCAGCATAAATGGGGCTCTCACCAGCATAAATGGGCACCCTACTAGCATAAATGGGCTCCATACTAGCATAAATGGGCACCCTACTAGCATAAATGGGCTCCATACTAGCATAAATGGGCTCCATACTAGCATAAATGGGCTCCATACTAGCATAAATGGGCTCCATACTAGCATAAATGGGCTCCATACTAGCATAAATGGGCTCCATACTAGCATAAATGGGCTCCAAATGAATATAAATGAGCTCAATAAGTATAAATGGGCACCAAATAAGCAAAACTGGGCTTCAAATAAGCAAAACTGGGCTTCAAATAAGCAAAACTGGGCTTCAAATAAGCATAAATGGGCTCCATACTAGCATAAATGGGCTCCATACTAGCATAAATGGGCTCCATACTAGCATAAATGGGCTCCATACTAGCATAAATGGGCTCCATACTAGCATAAATGGGCTCCATACTAGCATAAATGGGCTCCATACTAGCATAAATGGGCTCCATACTAGCATAAATGGGCTCCATACTAGCATAAATGGGCTCCATACTAGCATAAATGGGCTCCATACTAGCATAAATGGGCTCCATACTAGCATAAATGGGCTCCATACTAGCATAAATGGGCTCCATACTAGCATAAATGGGCTCCATACTAGCATAAATGGGCTCCAAATGAATATAAATGAGCTCAATAAGTATAAATGGGCACCAAATAAGCAAAACTGGGCTTCAAATAAGCAAAACTGGGCTTCAAATAAGCAAAACTGGGCTTCAAATAAGCATAAATGGCCTCCAAATAAATAAAAATGGGCTCCAAATAAGCAAAAATGGGCTCCAAATAAGCATAAATGGCCTCCAAATAAATAAAAATGGGCTCCAAATAAGCAAAAATGGGCTCCAAATAAGCAAAAATGGGCTCCACATAAGCATAAATGGGCTCCACATAAGCATAAATGGGCTATAAATGAACATAAATGGGCTATAAATGAGCAAAAATGGGCTATAAATAAGCAAAAATGGGCTATAAATGAGCAAAAATGGGCTATAAATAAGCAAAAATGGGCTATAAATGAGCAAAAATGGTCTATAAATGAGCAAAAATGGGCTATAAATGAGCAGAAATGAGCTTTAAATGAGCAAAAATGGGCTATAAATGAGCAAAAATGGGCTATAAATGTGCAAAAATGGGCTATAAATGAGCAAAAAGGGCTATAAATGAGTAAAAATGGGCTATAAATGACCAAAAATGGGCTTTTTCCAGGAAAAACTGGGTATTTTCTATCAAAATTTGGCTAGTTTTAGGCTATAATTTTGCAGTGAGCATCTTTAATTGGTTTACCATTGACTGTTAGCTGAGCTACTAGCTCCTTGCTTCTGCAGGTGAGCTATATAAGATGTCGTGTCCCTCCAAACCAGCAAAAATAGGCTCTTAACCAATAAAAATCTGGAAAACTTCACTCTAAACCTGCAAAAAATGTTCTAAACCAGTAAAAGTAGGCCATAAACTAGAAGCAGAAGAAGTAGGCTCCACACCAGAAACAAAAGTTTCCAAACCAGGTAAAATGTTTCTGAACATTCGATTTGGGAGTTGGTTATATTCCGTCTTTCGCAGCGACCATGTCTAATTGGTTTACCAATGACTGGTTCTAGATTTGAGCGCATTTGTTCTAGTTAAGAGCCAATTTATCATAATTTCGAGGCATTTTTTTTTGGTTTCGAGCAAATTTATCCTAGTGTAGAGCCCATTTATCCTTGTTTAGAGACCTATTTGGTAGGTTAAGCGCCAATGTAGCTTGGTCTGTTTAGGTCTAGCAATTTTAGATCTGTTTTGAAGCCCATTTAGCCTAGTTATAGCCCACGTAGCCTGCTTTAGAAGCGTAGGGCCCATACTGCGTAGTTTGGAGCCAGGGTTTGCAACCCAAATAACACTCATTGCGCTACCCTATAACTGTTGTTTTCTAATCGAGCTACTCGAAACATTTTCCCCAATTTGCTTGGTGATTAAGAATTTGCGGTATTTTTAGTTTTTTCTTGTATTAGCACGCCCAATTCCAGATTGCGCATGCTAGGCGCGCAATATAGTGAATGCGTTGCTAGCAGGCGCTGTTCTGCAATATGCCTGCCGGTGCAATGCAAAGTGCACTTAATACCTACACAATAATTTTTCCACTTGAGAAATTTCCATAGAAACTCAGTTGTCGGTTGCTCGATGAAAGCCCGAAACAAAAACTTATGGGGTAGCCTGATAAAGATTCATTTGCAAACCATATTTAGAACCCAATTAGGCTTGTTTAGAGCCGATCTTTCCTGGTTTAAAACTTTAAATACACGGACGGACGCGGGTATTTTAATAAGCTTTTTGTTGAAGCAATTAGCAAACATGCATGAAATATTCCCAAAATTAAGCTCGAATAGGATTGTGGATTTTGACTGCTGGCAGTCAACGACAATAGGTCTTCTAACTGGCGCTATCGTGAGCTATTAAAACCAGTTTAAAATCACATACACTACAATACCCAGTTTGGTATTGTGGTGTATGTGATAGATAGATTTAAACAAATTATTTTAATTTATTCCTAGGCGATAAGACTTGCTTCATGCTTGTAGATTGATAAGACCTTGAACTGTCTGAAATGAAATGTCTTGAAAGACAAAATCTTGTGATTTCGTCTCCAATCTTCTCCTAACACGCATTCAAAAAAGTTATGCTAAAAATGTACTGGTCTACACTAAAACGCAAAGAACCTATGCATTGAATTGCTCCAGCGACACCGCCATCATATTTTATGAGTCATTGCTCATACCTCGCAGAACAGGTATGAAAACACATTATATATAACACTGTATTTATAAGATAATTGTGATGCGTATAACCAACACATGGAACAAACTTTTGAATGAGGACACCTCTAAATAAGCGGCACAAAAATGTATAATTCCGAAATAAGCTTAAGTATAAATTATTTAGAGCCCAGTGGCTTAGCGCTCGCTCATTATGGCAAAAACGAGCGTTTAGTCACTGAGCTCTGAAGCCTGATTAACAGATCAGGCTCTGGATGAGTTATAAGCTTATTTCAGAGCTGTACATTTTTGTACCGCTCCTTTAGAGGTTTCCTTATTCATTTCATTACAAGATTCCTGATACCACAACGAAATGGTTTGATAATATTATGAAACCACAATACCTGATGCGAGCAATAATAAGATTACTTACTTTTTCCCCAGTAAAGACATTAAATGCTTCTATTGTGTTAAATATCAATTCATATTCGCCATCTTCGCACAATGAAATATTAAATCCAATACATCGCCCGTTTTCACGTTTAGAGGGTTCTCCGTATAAAATCTTCTTGTATAAAATCCTGCAGTCGTCAGACGTGCATTCGTTGGTTTCAACTTCATGGAAAGCTTTAATATTATGCTTATCTATTAACGTTCCTGTACCTCCTGATCTGTACTGAACACCACGAGGGTCCGTAAAACTTTCTCCACCAAGGTTTATTGCATATATCGTTTTTTCGACTGCACAACTTCCAGCACTATTCTCGCTTCGACAAATTCCGCTCTTGGTTACATAATACACCCCCTTTCTAGCACACCTTGCATCATCAAAATTTGTACCAGCGCATCCTGCAATAATGTTTTAGTATTATTTTGTTTTTGTTGTATTGAATAATGTTGCAGCTAAAAGTGTACAAATCAATTTGTGCCCATTGATACCGTTTACCTGTACGAGATTTTTTACAGGTCCCGTCCACCGTAAATGTGCATTCATCTTGTTTACAGAAACAAACTTCCCCGCAATGCTCGCCGCATTTTCCCCCCTCAAGCTCACATGTTGGTTTTCCACCTAAATGGTAGAAACGATTTCGATATAATTACAATAAGAATTTTAGCGTTTTAAATTTCAGAAATATTTGTACTAATTACCGTTGTCGTTTACGCATCTGCGCTCCCCACAATCAAATATACAGTGGCTGTAACGACAGAGGACAGGCTGATTTCCAAACCTTTCACAATCTACCAAAATGATTTTCATAAAACGTTTGAAAAATTTAAGCACACCATACTTCAATACTCAAGATTTTAATTACCCAGAAACGCATTTTCTAGACATTTTTGCAATAGTTGCAATTAAATGTTTTGGTTTCATTTTTGTCGACATGCCTGAATATTGGCCTCAGCGCAAGAATGAACTCCTAACATAATTTTGACCTACTGGCACGTTTTTTGTCCACCTAGCACAAATTTGGTTCTTAGCAAAAAATATGTCTGATCTGAATTTCCATAGTTTGTCTACAATTCATTTCGCTCTTCAGTACAATCGATATTGTGCTACGAGTTCAATATTGGGCTATGAGGTCAATATTGGGGTATGAGGTCAATATTTTACTATGGGGACATTATTGTATTATGGGGACAATATTGCACCATGGGTTAAATATTATGCTCCGAGGTCAACATTCAGTAAATCCACGTGAAGTGTTCCAATAGAAAAATTTTGTTTTTTATCTTAATTTTTTATGTTTTAAGCATACATCAGCCCGGAATTAAACACCCAAAATATTAATTTCACATTGCCCCAGTGGAGCATGGCAAGCTTCTGATTTTTTAGCTTTACGAACTTAATTGTATCACAGTAACTAAAAAGTGGCAAACGTTTTCGGACTGAAACGTTTCTGATAAATTTGTCATACCATTATGTTTCTTTCGTGAAAGAGCGCTCTGAATACATTTCAAAAAAAGATTTTCATATAAAACACAAAAATACCTCGTGTTTCCATGCATTTTTTCAGTTCCATGTTGTATTTGCATTTGCCCACAAGGTCACAGAGACATGGGTCATCATGAAAATCCATGCATCTGCGGGCGCTTTGATTTTTGTTCAAAATCAGTCCACTGTTACAATAGTCGTTGCCGTCGTCTAGGTTAATAAAAAATCAAAACGCACAAGTACCAGTTTAAAATCAACATGTTAGGAAGTTAAGACAGAACGTGAACTAAGAATCTTAAAAGGAGGACATGGCAACTTATAGCCTTAATTGAAGTAGGTTGGGTATGGCATATATATGATTTTAGATCATCATGCTCTACATCTTATGATTAAGGGTCACATTTTCATCAGAATTCTTTTTCATCAAAACTTAAGTATCGGCAAGATGCTTGATAATATTGTGGGACGGCCGGCCGTACGGGATTTTCTCAGCAATGGCAGAACCGATTACAACCAAACTTGGTTACCCCATTATTAAAGGTGCCTCCGGTTACTTGTCCCCGTTCGCCCAAACGCCATAAGTTACCGGGTAAACTTCTTTTGATTTTAATGCCCTTTGTCTTTTTAACGATACGATTTAAGTACTGCGATACTTAAATTCTAAAAAAATTATAATGTTTCCTAAAATTTCTTTACTTTCTTTCTAAATTGTAGGCCACACAATTGTGTATGTAAATTTCTAAGAAAATTTTATAAATTGGACCATAGTATCTTTTTGCACAATGCAAGTATAACTTCCAAGAATATTGGGAATGACTTATGCGCATATCCTAATACATGTCAATTTTAACATAATATAAACTTTGCAAATACAAAAAGAAGAATATACGGGGTTATTAGCAATCTTAAATAAACCTGCAAACAGGATATAGGAAACTTGCGACCATTGTTATCAAAATCGGTAGCGAGAATGCTGAAATTCTGCTAACAAATTTTCATTTGTCTAGAAATTCTGCTTCTTTTAATACCACATATGCCGTGTAGCTTTAAAGTGCTTGATCTCTTGATTGAACTATTACGACTTTAACGGTCAAACGGTTATACACTTTGATAAAATGACATCAGAATCGTTAATTTGATAAAAAACTGACCTAAAACCATGTACCACATGCTATATGTCACTTGTAAAAGTTTTGAAATCGTCGTGACCTTTGACCTTAGAGTTGACCTCTTGGGATTATCTTCAGAAAAGTTTGAATAATTATGCTTGCATAGTGTTTGCAAAAAGAATTTAAAAATCTTGAAAAATGCGGCTTCTGGAGACTTCAAAACATAAAAACTGCCATAACGGCCATTTTATTTCCAATTTTGAAAAATGGACGTTAGATTCGTTTATTTGATTAAAAACTGATCTATAATCATGTGCCACATGCTATATGTCACTTGTAAAAGTTTTTTAAATCGTCGTGACCTTTTGACCTTAGCGTTGACCTTTTGGGCTCACCAAACTCATCCGAGCGAGGATGCTTCTGCACAACATGCAAAAAGAATTTTTCAAAAAAGTTGAAAAATGCGGCTTCTAGAGCATCTACAGACAGACAGACAGAAGGACCAGACAAAACTAATAACTTGCTTCAAGGTCGCAAGTTAATAACTTTAAGGCAGTCGCAGAACTTAAACGACAGAACTTTCGAACAGAACAGAACGAAGAAGAATTTGACTCTAAAGACCTGATTCAGGCCCTTCAATTTAAAATTTAAAAAAACGTATACCATATTTGCAATCCTGGTCAAAAGTTGACCAAAATTTATTTCTCGCACAGTAATGATCCTTTATTTTTGCAAATTTGACCTTAAGGCCTTAATTTAACGCCTACAGTATTAATTTTGACAGACGGGCCTCATAATTGCAATCAAAAATCAATATACAATCATTTACAATAGAAATATTGTATTTTTGCAAATTTGACGTTTAAGACCCTTATTTCAGGTTATTTGTATTCGAATTTTAACAAACGGATTCCATATTTGCAATCTCGTCAATAACACACCTAAAAACATAAATGAACGCAATGCAAGTTTGACCTTTAAGGGTATTAAAAAAAATTTCGAATTTTACCAAACAAACAACGGATTCGTTAGTTTTGTCAAAATTGGATCAAATACAGGTGTCACAGTTATAGCCCCTATATAAAAAGTTTCAAAATCGCTGTGACCTCGACTTTGAATTGACCTATTAGGGTCAAACTCACCAAAGTTCATCCTCGGGACCTCTACTTTTTACCATCTGTCTGAAAAGTTTGGCGAAAATTTCAACTATCTCCAAGAAAAATGCATACTCATGGACAATCGGAACACAATATTATCAAGTATTTGGCAATGCTTACTGACGGTAGAAGAGAGTCTGTAGGAAAAAAATTTCACCGATTTCATCTGCACTTTTTTCTGCAGATACTGGTATTCTCCAACTTACAATCACACCTTCTGGTGACTTTCAACACACAAAAATTTCAGGCTCAAGTACTTGTTATTTCGAAAATCTGTATGAGGGTTCTCAGCCCTATGTTTAGGTTTTTTTGGAGCCAAATGGTTTTTTGACTCCCTTCACCATACTACCCCAGAGGGTTGAGAAATCAGGTTAAAAGTCATAGGATTATTTCTCATAACGCAATGAATCTATGTACCAAATTTGGTGCGATTCTGACCAAGTTTAATGGTCCGAAGGGTTACAATCTCTAATTACCCCAAGGCGACGACCAATCAGGTTCAAAATCAATAGGGCTATTTCATATGACCCAATGAATCCCTGTACCATACTTGGTGTGATTCTGACTAATTTTATGGTCAGGGTGGTTACTACCCCAGGGGGATGACCAATCATATTCAAAATCAATTGAGTTCCTAACGGTGGGCTAATAAATCACGATACTAAATTTGATGCAAATCTGACAAAGCATATGATCTGGAGGTTTACCTCCCCCTATTACCCCAGGGGGATTACCGATCAGGTTCAAAATCAATAGGGTTCCTCCTGATGACACCATAAATCACTGTACCAAGTTTGGTGGCATTCTGAGAAACCGTCTGACCTGTATCGTGCTCACACCCACACAGTCAGACAGACAGACGGACAAACATAATGATCTCAATACTAGCTTCACTATGCTCAGCTACGTAATAACAGTAACGGCTAAACCATTATACACATCCTAACAGCTTGTATATAGCTTGCAAAAAATCCATGGAAAGCAGTAATGGTGCATCTTGTACTTTTAGGTAACCTATTCACCACGACTGCTGCTTACATGCTATGGTAATTAAACAGCAAATGAATATGTAAATGTAAAAATTTGGTGGTGAAAAGGTCACCTAAGGGTAAAGTTTGCACCTTTACTGAGCTGCATGGTCTTTTTGCAAGCTATATAGAACTTGTCACAATGTGTATGATTTTTTGGTTTAGCCGTTAAATAACAGTATGTTCTACTGCTAATAAATATGCTGAGTATGCATTCATTGAGTTGGTTATTGTTTTGCGCTAGCAAATACCGGAATCTGCTGAAAAAATGAAGATGAAATTGGTGAGGCATTCTTGCTACAGACTCATTTCTACCGTCAGTAATATCGAGCATAAGTAGGTATATGATTTTGACAAATGATGCAGGTACTACCTCAAGTCCGATATTTGTGAAAAAAATAAAAACTTTTGTGTTTTGATAGAGGTTTGATTGTGTTACTGATTGAGAGCTATGTAGTATATTTTACTGGGTACAACACAGAATTTATTTTATAATGATGCATTGTTTATTTAGTTTAGTTTGATTTAAAAGGACACGTTCAAATTGGAGACGTGGTAAAACGTCATTATTGCCACGTCATTACAGCCACGTCATTATTGCCACGTCATTACAGCCACGTCATTGCAGCCACGTCATTATTGCCACGTCATTACTGCCCCGTATGCATTTTTGCATAATAATATACCTAACCAACTCAATTATAAATAACAAAATAATAAACTGTCTTCCAGTCTATTTGATTCTCGGGCTAGAAGGCACGAAATTTAATAAAAACTATATGAAACATGACATTTGTATAGCCAATTTGATTCTTGTACGAAAATGTTACAGAAAAGCATTATTCTAGAAACCTCGATGATTTGGTTTAAAACATCTTCTCTGTGTTCGCACATTCATGATTTATTATTGGGAAAACCAAGAAAATGCAACAATTAAAGTATTTTAGGCCTTACCTTTAGAATAAACCAGCCCGAAGAGATTTAGAATAAAAACCAGCCCAAGGATGGGCCCACAAATTTTTAAACACATCCGTATGCTTCTAATCCCAGGTGCGGACTGGTCCTGGTTGCAAGTGGTGAGAAAATCAAATAAGCTGATTATTGGAGTAGCTGGTGGAAAATGCATTGTAGCGTAGTGGTAATTAGTAGGAATACAACACATTCCAAATGGTGAGCATAATTTCTTAGTGGTGTGTATTTGTACTTCAAGTATATTCTTTAAAAAAAATTACGGCAGGTCGATTTCGTGTTACGCTTCATTGAAGATAATAAAATTCCATAGTGTCAGTATATGTGCTTTAAACGTACTCACTTTGGCAATTATAAAGAACAGAGTATCAACGTACTTAAGCACAATGCATATTTAGGTTCGGAGAAACAAATTTTTTAATGCTAAAGGACTCGTGTGTTGAGCAACTAAGCCAATTGAATTTCAGAAAATTTGTTTTTTCTATGTTACTTGCTGTCACAGCTTTGCTGTCACTAATTTAGACATAAATAAAGCAATATCAATATCAATACTGCATTGAATATAGTAATATTAAATTTATGAGTTTTATGTATAAAAATGGATACTTCTTAACTTTTACAATAAGCAATTATGATCAACATAGAAAGACCAGTCTTCAATTTGGCAACAGTTGCCACATGCTATCGCTGCCACGTATTCAACGTTTGTTTTGCATATATTTATAACAAATACTCATGAAAAGGGAAAATGTAGTGAATGGAGTATTGTACATTTCTGAAAGTATACTTATTAAGTCATCACAGGCTAACAACGATATTATAGATGTCCATAGTTATGCATATAAAATTATTTGCATGATACTAATTCTAATATTATAAAACTAAATCTTTTTAGCATTATATAGAGGGCACCTAGCCATTGATTTGTGTACATCTTAATGCGAACAAAATTAGCAATATGCTATTAACATGCCACATGCCAATTCCGTTTGACTTTTGGAATTTTTCTTTCTTTCCGGACACAGCCATAATTCACTCCGGCCAGCATTACGGTGTCTCAAGAAAAGATTTGAATGAGTGACCACAACGAAATCCTTCATACGCCATACGCAATTGTTCTGATGCTATTAAAATAGGTGCAAATTAAGCGTTTCTGCGCTTTTTTAAAAGAAACTACTGATATGTGTATTTGACTTTACCCTATAAACCATTTATAAAATAAATAAGTACTTTATACTTACCTATATCGTAAGTAAAATTATTTAAGTGATTTAAGTAAGTATTTATATATGTGAGGTGAATAATACTAATCTTCTGCTTATGATTCTTATATGTTACTTATTACTCAAACTCTTTTCTATTGAGGACTCGGTTAAAAAGATTCAGAATTGCTAACAAATGATATCACGTCAATACAAAATAATCTTGGATATTTATGTTCTCGTTATAGTACGCAAAAAGACTTAGGGAAAATACTTAGGGACTTTCTTTACCTCTTTGTCTTATTTTAATTCGGTCTCAATTCCGTTTGTCTTTTAAAATTTGTATTTTTTTCCTAAGACCGAAAAATGACACTTTAAGCGTTAAGTATATGAGTCAAATGTTTAATGAAATTTTAGTCTAAGTAACCCCTTAACCACCATGCCCACCATGGATACAAATTTTGTCCCATACATTTTAAATGGAAGGTTAGGGTAAGGTGAACCTTTCCTTGCAGTTAGGTTTTGTTAAACATTTGACTCTATATGATTTCCATCACCTTTTAAAAAACGAATTAAATTATTGAAACGAAATTTGCTTTGGGAACAATGCAAACTTGTAGATCCTAATAATATTACGATCTAACAATTTGAATGTGCTTCGTCTTCGTCGGCTATTTCATTCATCATTCGTCGTGAAGCTAAGCCTTAATTCTCTATTCTAAAGCGCACAAAGCAATAAATGTTTAGTCTGGAGCTACATTCTTAAATAGAGAGACCCAAGGGTGCTGGTAAGATTTAGTCACTATGGATGGATGAAAGGGTATCCAGTCAGCAAAAAAGCATTATTTTTGCGAACACATATGAGCTTCATAACTACTTTTTTAAATGTTGCAAGCTCATATGTGTTCGCAAAAAAGCATTATTTTTGCTGACTGGATACCCTTTCATCCATCCATAGTGACTAAATCTTACCAGCACCCTTGGAGAGACCCATTTTCCAACTACTTTCTAATTGCTAATGGGACAAGCTATAAATTTGTAATGGTAAATGCCAGTATGCTCACACAGCACTTTTTCTATTTTATTTGTGCAACTTTTTTTTTATATTTAACGGTTCATTACTCATTATTGTAGTACAAGCGTTACTTTTACTGCTGACAACGGACAACTAAGCAATTAAACAATGTCCTATTGCCTATAAATGTACAATCAACCATATCAAGTTTCCATAATTTCTCCAAGCGAGACAGCAGAGACCACGTAGCAAATGCATTTTTTTCTACGACTCATCATTTTCTGCTGTAATATGCATGTAATTTGATTATACTACGAAGCTGGGCACGTAAATCTAGAAATTTCCAACTAAGAACACAATACA
>CM056169.1:3591796-3633061 GCA_029691765.1 Entomobrya proxima
TATACTTAAGTAGAACGAATATCATGAGTCTTGATTTGTTGAAAGGGGTGTATAAATGCTTACTCTACATCTTAAGAAAATAATTCTATCATTATCACGCTAAATAGTGCATCTATTAGAGATCTTCTTGCTCCTTAAATTATGACTTGATTCTGAATCCTGTCTTAAGTATCTAAATGCAGTATGCACAGATACGAAATGGGGATTTTCCTTGGTCTTAAACTCTTGAATAAAATGCTATTCGCTAGCAATGCTTCAGTTTACATTGAATGCCACTTCGCTTAGTACTTGTCATTTTGTCAAAGGTTTAGTTAGCTTAGGCTGTCACAACTGATAGTGTGCTGATATGGTATTTTTAATATAATATTTATCATTATTTTCATAAGATATATGATTAGGATAACAAACATGCCTCTGACAACATGTTGTATGCAACATCTTGCAAACAATCTTAGGAAGAAAGGAAACAAGTACAGTTCAGTCTTTTGCGTTGTCTCAAAATGTTTTTGGAAGTAGCATTTTTGCTCATATTTTTACTATGCATATTTTACTTCATAAATCATAATCCCTTAAGATCCAAATGGAGCTTCCCACCAGGCAAGTCTTTAATCAAATATCTTAAAAAATTGTACCTAGCAAAATCTATTTAAATAAAAAAATTTTATTTTCAGGACCTCAGGGACTCCCATTCTTTGGCTGTCTTTTTTCGCTCGTATCATCATCGAATCCCCCTCACCTGAAATTTTGCGAGTGGGCCACCAAATACGGTGGCATTTACACGGTTAACATTCTCACCAAAAAGATTCTTATTGTTTCATGTCCAAAGTTAATGAGACAAGTTTTCGAACACTCTGCCTCCGCTGGAAAGTATGAGCTAGAGCCCATTAAACTTCTAGCCAATGGCTACTTTGGTATTACCGCAACGGAAGGTCATGTTTGGTCAGAACAACGGAAATTCTGCGTGAGAACCTTAAGGAAATTTGGAATGGGAAAAAGGAGTGAAATCCAAACGACCATTTTGTCTGAGGCGGATCAAGCAATTCAGTGGATAAAGAAAGAGGCTAAGGAAAACGATGGAGTTATATCATCCCCAATCAAGTTGTTTAAAACGGTAACGAGTAACACGCTATGGAAAATTGTTCGCGGAGAAAGATACGCACTAGATGATGACAATGTAAGAAATATGACAACGAATTTTTCGGATGCCGTTAATCTCTCCTTCAAACGTGGCATTGGAATGTGTCCTTGGCTAAAGTGGGTTGCACCAGAATGGTCGGGATATAACGACTTGGTAAAATGCATAAATCGGCTCCGCAGTTATATTCAAAACCAATTTGACGAGCGTCAACAAAAACGAGATGGCACGCTGAAGGAAGAACCGAAGGATATGATTGATGCTTATCTGGACCAAATGGAAAAGGTGAGAAAAAGCGAGGATAAAAGCAGCACATTTTATGGGGAAGAAGGATGGAATCATAGCATTGCTGTTCTTGGGGAAATGTTTGCCGGAGGCGGAGAAAGTACACCGCATTCGTTGAATTGGTTATTACTGCTACTTTGCCACTATCAAGATGCACAAAGAAAGCTTCAGGAGGAAATTGACAGAGTTCTGGGAACACAAGAGCCCTGCTTAATGGATAAGTCCAGGTAGTTGAGAAGCTGGCTTAACAATACTTAATTGATCTTTAATGGAAATTTTTAAAATGTCTGTTTCTTATAGAATGCCTTACACTGAAGCCGTCATTCTGGAATCTCTTCGAAGATGTCCAACAGCCCCCTTAACATTTGCCCATAAACTTACTGAAGACGTGAACAACCTTTGTGGTTTCAAGTTGCCCCGAGGAACTCTTCTCCTTTCCAACCTTTATCAGGCACTTATGAACAAAGAATTTTGGGGTGACCCAGAAACCTTTCGTCCAGAAAGGTTCATGGTGGAAGGGAACACGACACAGGAAATGGTTACAGAGAGAAAAGCCTCTGTGGTGGCCTTCAACGTGGGGAAACGAGCGTGTTTAGGAGAGCCTTTAGCAATGGATGTACTGTTCTTGTTTGTGGTGAAATTGTTTCAAGCGTTTGAAATACGTCCAATTCCAGGGAACAGCAAGCCTGATTTTAATTCCACAGAGGCATTTCTGCTTAAAGCAAACCCATTCAGTGTAACTATTAAGAAAAGAAACTGAAATGAATAGTGAATTTTGTATTCTTATTTTATTTTGTCGTTTCCAACTTACAATTCTTTTGAGACATTTTTTATCTTAAATAAATTATTTATGCATTTTATCAAACTTTTCTACATATTCCTATTTCTCTACTTCAAATATAATAATATTTGTAAGTATATAAGTCTCAAGCAAAATACAAAAGTAGCCAAAGCAATGTATTACGGGTTAGTTCAGACACACAGACTGACAAACATGAGAAAAAGTTCCAGGAACCCAACCCAAAAAAGGAAACTTTGTTTTTTCGTATGCACTACCATTAATAACGATACTTGCATTTGAAAGGAAAGGCATTTTGAACCTTTTACATTAAGCTGTTAAAGAATAAACCCAAAAGGTTTTTCCGAGAATTCAAAGTAGCTGCTCTTTTGCTTTGGAGTTATAATGAATAGCAACCCTCAAGCATATTATCACAAAGGTATCATATATTTCTACTCAAGAGAATCCAAGGTTCAATGGAAAAAGGAAAAAAGGTCTTTTGTTCGTTCATTCTTTTAGGTTCATGTTTTGGGGTAAAAGATTTTAGCCGAAAAAAACAGAATGTAAATGGAATGGATGATAAGAAAAAGTATGTACTATGTACTTGAACATATATTATGCATTTAAAAACATGTGGTTTGTCTTCACAAGCATTTCACATTTTACGAATCTTCGCCTGAATATGAAAACAGGAAATAACCACTTGTATTTAACCACTCACTGGACTTCCGAATGTTCCGTGCAATATTTGTAAATAAAATTACTGGAACCTAAAATTACTTTGACAATAAATAAAGACTAGTGAAATTGTCTGTATATTAATATTATTACATTTTATCAAAATGAATAGTTTGCCACTGTCACAAACTTTTAAAACAACCGTTCAGTATACCAACAATACTGAATCGCATCCTCTGAATGCAAAGTCAAATAGCGAATGTTTTTTATGCCTACAAACGCAATGTTTTCAGGAAGCGTATCAAGTCTCACTCCGAAACATTCTCCTGTATTTAGAAACAAAGTCATCTTCATACACTACGAATTGCAATGGGCATAAGAAAAGTTTAGTGACTTTATGTGACAAGTGTTTAAAGATTACAAAGAGACTTGAGAGTCTCATTCATGAACTTAAAATGGTTCAAATGATGGTGCATGATAAACTACGTACGTTTCATACCATATTGTTGGAGTCCGAAAAGCAATTGGCGAAAACTAAAGAAACGGAGACTGGAGTCAACAATAACTTACGCCAAGACACGTTAGTAAAATGTATGAACACATATTATGAAACTTTATGCAATAGTATGAAGGAAAATTTCATTTGAGATTTTGTATTGTTATTTAGGTCATCAGAAAATCGAAAAACTATCCCAGCTACTTCCCAGAGTGATACTCTCCAGGGTGAAATTGCAGTCTAAAATAAGGCAAAATTCGGTTGACGTGAAACCATATATTCCTACAGAGCAACCTTCAAACCCAAAAACTCTACCAGTTGTATTAGCTTCCATAAAAACTGAGAAAACTGAGAAAACAGCCTGTCGAACCTGGAAATGCAATTGGATTGGATGTCGCAGAATTTTCTACTTTCAAAAAAGCCTACTCGTGCACAAACTCTCTTGTCGAAGACGCCCGGGAATGTCTGTGGTGCACCGAAGCATTCTCAATTTCCAGAACAAAGAAGCACCTTCCACTTCATCTGCTCGTAATATTCCCCAATCACAAAATTCCGAACAAGAGGAAAGTAGTAATCAAGTGCATACAAAAAGCAAAAGATCAAAACACAGAAACAATCCATTATTAAATTTGAATAAGCGTAAATTTCTGAACAATGGCAAATACGTATGTAGTTGTCCGTACTGCGATACAACCTGCTCTCTTAGCGGAGACGTACGCGTACACGTAATTACAAAGCACCGTGAAAAACTATTGGCCCCTGCTAAATTATCAAGCGTTTCAGACTCAACGTTTGTAAAGCTTTGTGCTACAATGATTAAAAATGAATTGTTAGAAGCAAAAAGAATGGAAACCCGTAATTCAAAAAGTCCACATCCTTGTCCGCATTGTGAAAAGTCGTTTAAACGGCATAGAAATCTCAAGTATCATTTGTTTGCGGGTCATTATGATGTTCTAATGGAGAAGTTAGGAAAGCTACAAACCAGCGGTGAAAGTTCTACTGAAACTAAAAGCCATTCTATAACAAATGCAGAAAGTCCAGGAGAAATACCGTCATCAGCATCAGTAATAACTCCGCCTTGTAACACTATAAAAGAATGTACAGTGCAACCGGAAAGTATTTTAAGTAGTTTAAGTAATTTAGTTAATTCTGTGGATACACAAAGACCGGTACCTCATTCAAGTTTTGAATCTTTCCCCAGCAATTCCGTAAATATTGACAATTCTATTTTAACAACACCCGCACTTCAGTCAAATGATCAGTGTCTAAAAGCTGAAAAGCCACAAGAAATGGTTTCCACACAAGTGGATGCAATGCCTTCTTGGTCATCACCGTATAATGCACCACAATATGCTTTTCACTCAAACACAAGAAATTACGCCTCAGCCCAAGAAACGGGTAGGTTGGAACAAAGTTCATTTCCACAAGTACAGTCTGCAAACTACAATTATATGGGATACTATCCTTTTGGACCAGCCCACGACAATGCCAATGCTAACAGGCCTTCTCAATCCACTGAACGAATTAATATGGCTCCAAATATGCCACCTTGGCACATGCACTATAACAGCTATAATTGGTCACAGTATAATCCTGTCAACTATCCGATTCCTTCTCAGACCGGTAACGTATGGAATTCATCATCATCAGTTACCACTGAGCCCGTTGTACCTGCCAATGCAACTGTGAGCGATAATAACAGCAGCTTGGAATCAACTAACTTATCTGACAATCATTCTCCTCAAATTTCGAATCAACGGGTACTTAAAAAGCCCTCTGAGGTACAGTGTTCATATTGCAGCAAAAATATATCGAAGATATCAAAACTTAAATATCACAACATCCGAAAACACTTGGATGTGTTGTTTCTTTCCATAAAAAATGAGACCTTGGACTTAAATCGTTTTACAATTATTTGCAAAGACATACTCGATTCAGAAGTAGCGTTAAGTATGACGCAAACGAACAACGGTGTACGGACCATTATGCAATGCGAACAGTGTAGAACCGTTTACAAATATGAGATTGACTTTCGTGCTCATTTGATTAGCCATCATTATGACATTCTTAAGTTGAAGATTCAAGATGCTCAACAACGTGAACTTGAAGGCAACCAGAGACAACATATTTCTGAAACCGTTACAAATTATGATAAAACTCTAGAAAACCAACATTTGTCTGGAAACGGAACTGAAAATATTACAAGCCGTATTTTCATGCATTCGTCATATCCAGGGGCAAACACAAGTAGTACGGTAACATTACCCCAAGCTCATGTTCCTAACCTGTTTCACAATAATATGACGGAAGTTCCACAAAACTCGTCTGCAGATTTTCATACAAGTTTAGACCCAAATTTAGGTTTCCAAACAACCAATGCAACATCAATTAAGCAAGAGTATTAAGTGCGTTTTAACAAAAGCATGAAAGAATGTGAATTAATTGTAAGAAATGTTTTTGCAACAAATAAATCAGAATGCTAAAATGATGCATTATGTTATTGAATTATTTATTGCAAATAAACATGAGTGTAGAACCATCGTATAAAGTTTAATATATAGTATTGAAATAATAACCGAAACAATATTATAGCCAAGATATCGTCCAAACAGGGTCAAATAATATCGTACACAGTTCGGTTAGATCCGTACTCGTTTTAAAGTAGTGTACATTTTGATAACAAATTTACACTATGATTCAGGGTATTTACTAATAACGAATGGGACATACTGTTTCATGTTGAATTCATTGTGGAAGGGATGTGGGAATTTGGCAACCCAAAAAGCACCATATCGCCAAATATACAGATCAGCATGCAAATTCACTCATATAATTGAAATACATATTATACAAGAGAAGGGAATATAGAATAAGAATATATTTGACTGATAAAAAATAAATAAATATGCTCCACTTGTGTTTTCGGCGCAGTTATGTTATAGGATGTAGTTTGCTTGCAACAGAGTGTGTGACAGTTATTATGTCTGTTCTCAAATGTTACAATTTGCGATCTAAACCTTGATTCCTTGAGTTTCGGTAATAACGACAATAATAATAATCATGATAATTAACACAAATCTTTATATAGGTAATTGTTTTTTGACAGAATGTTGTATCAGAAATATAAATCAGCCCATTCAGCTGCGTGGGCTGCGTCCTTACTACTGCCTGAAAAAATATTTTACTACGTTGAAAACGTTTTATTTGTGAATTTACAAACGTTGTTTATTGTTTGGCTTAGCAAACGACGAGTAGCATAAAAAGAACAAATATTTTGACATATTTGCAATTAGCAATATTTTATTTAAAAAGAAAAATTACCAATCAAACTAAATGCAGCACACTTTATTGCTCATTAAGAGGAAAATTTAGCAGGATTTTGCTTCATTTCATTGCAAGATAATAGTGAATCGAGTTTGTAGTTGAAACTTGATTTTCCCGTTTAGTGAAAAATCCATGTAAATCATGGATGCAGACGAAATGATCGAGTGTGCAATGTGTGGTCGATTGCATAGAATTCAACGGAACTTCAACAATGAGCCCAATGTTGGAAATCCCGATCTAGTGCAAGCGGGTATAGACGCAATGAACACCGCTCAGCAAGCTGCCCGTATTGCTCCAGAAGTTATCAACCGAGGTTTGCAGTTTACAGGGTTTACAGAAAATGGGATCGCAAGGAACTCGATAGCATCCGGATTACATTCACAAGCTGGAAATTTGCAAAGAGGATCAATGCTTTCTTCGGCTCAGAGACTTGGAGCAAGAGGCGGGGTGTCACAAAGCGGATGGGTTGCAGTTGGGGCGGCAATAACAGTTGCTGTAGCAACCGCTGGAAAATTTGCTTGGGATACGTATCAAGCGCATCGAGCAAGAGTTGAAGCGGAGAATGAACGACGAGAACAAGAGAGACGATTTGAACTGAATTTGTGCGAAGCGTGTTGGGCCGTTGTTCGCTTAAGTGAAGAGGAAAATAATTGAAAGTTACAATCTTAAATATGACGGTTATTCTAAATCGTAATCATTTGAGCACATCCTGTAAAACAAAATACTGAAATTGTGATATGTCTGAGAATACTGAAATAAATAAATATATCTAACCGACATAACTTTTGGCTTTAGATTCTGATAAAATGCTTGCAAACAGGTTTTTGAGTAAATATTAAAAATTGTAACGCATCAAATACAAACTTAAAAAACAAATTTTTGAAATCTTTCAATCAAAAAATCATGCTCAAATATTACCAAGAGATAAGCATGCAACCTAAAAATGTCTAATATCAGCATACTAATAATGTGTCATGCAGGATTCCGTTCTTCTGTCTAATTTTCGTTATAAGTTTTATTTTAAATATTTTTTGAGCTCTACGAGTCAGCCTAAAACTCTAAAGCCGAAGCTCTAAAACTTTTTTCCTTCCATTTCGCTCGTACGACCGGTTGGCTAGAATTTTGTTATTTGAAGTTATTTCTTACCTCACAGGTAAAGGACAAAAATTAGTGTGCTGTGTAGCATTGTTCACAAGAAAAATGTGGTGAAGATTCCTGGAGCCTGCCTCATTACCACTCACTTTTCTTATCTTTTTTTCGGACAAACATAAACAGCCCCTTTTCCCTATTGTAAACTGGCTGCAAAGCCGGCACTCTCTCTGTAGTTCTCATGGGCTATGGAACTCTGTCAACTTTCTCTATAATATTTGTTTCCTGAAAAACGGTTAAACTACCTAAGGAAAATGAAAATCTCTAAAAAAGTAAAGTGTCCAATGTGTGGGAGAAAACATATAATTCAAACAAGGAAGGACGCAGAAAACCAAAGTGACAGATCCGACATCTGGAACTTTGGAAGAAAAGCTCTGGATAATGCACGGTTTGCCGGACAAACGGCAGGTAGTTTAGAATTACGAATGAACATTGCTCATATTTTTTTCTCCTCTACAAATGATCCATCCGAAACATTCGATCATCTAACGTCCCTGCTCCAATGGAGACTTCCATTTCATTACACATTTGTTTATGGGACAGGTACGGCAGCTCAGGTTGCTAATGGAGGCGCTCTGCTATTGTCATTAGCAACACAAGGAAAAGGAGCTGCTAATTTGATCCCAAATGGATGGGTGTGTGGAGCTGCTGCTGCGTCTGCTGTTCTTGGAACCCTGGCTAAAACTGCTTGGGATTCTTGGGGTCAATTTCGGATTGGAAAAGAATCGGAGGAAGATCAAGAATTGGCAAAAAGGTCGGAGTGGAATTTGTGTGAAGAATGTTGGAAAGTGGTACGGTTTGGTGAATGGAAATAAAACGTTGGGTTGGGCATGGTTGCGGCATATTCTGAACTTACCAACAATATATATTGCTTATAAGTGTTTTATACAACGTAGAAGTAAGTTTAACCGTTTTGTTAAAGAAATATGGTTTCTAAGAAACAATCAGTGAAGTTAATTCCACAGTTTTATAAGGTGTGAACAGTTAAAAATTGTATGAACATCCTTTAAATTTGAATACATTTCTAACTACAAAAATTACATGAGAAAACGTAATGGTAAGAATATGAATACATATGTGTAAAATAATATGTAAGAAAAGTCTGATTTTGTCAAATAAATACAAAATGCGCAAATTTCTGTCAGAATTTAAATAAATAGATTTTTTATGTTGTATGTGCATAAAATAAATGAAATTCATTCAGCATAGTGATCAAATGCAATTTCTTTACACATTTGGTCGTGTATCTGTTGCTTTATTGTTCTCGTCAAAAGTTTGATACGAATCGGACTGAAGTTTGGATCTTAATAGCAATTGTAAAATTTTCTCTATTCCTTTTTCGGTTTGTTCAACCTTTGCTTCTAAAATCTTTAAGCGATCACCATCAACCAAAACTTTCTGATGTGGGTTGCTAGAGCACGATAAATTTTCTGAAGGAGTATACTGGTGGTTACTGACACCGTTGTTTTCCAGGTAATCACAGCGTCGCTGATAGCGATGACTGCTGCTTGACAGGGACCGCTTTACTTTCTTCACAGGAATAACGTGATGTGGAGGCTCATTCTTTTCAAACAAGCGACTATCATGCTCAGATGAGCAATTAGAATGTTTTGAAACTGTGGATAATGATACTAAGCGAAGAGCCGACTTTTTTATATTTTTTGGTAGACTGTGATCGCGAGGATCATTAGGACGGAAATGAAAGGACAACTGATTATGAGTAGTAGTAGTTGAGTTATCAACAGAGGTGAGGAGAGAGTTATTCTGGAGTAGGAGGATTAAAGAACTAGGCAGTATTGCTTGCAACTTTTTCGAAAAAATGAAAGATTCGAAGCGAGCAATTAGAGCAGTTTGTCTTGATAGTCTATCCAGCTTAGCACCTTTTTGAAGTCCTTGAATGTCACTAACTGCCAGCCCAACAAGGAGATTCATAAGCACAATGGTCATTATAAGAACAAAGGCTCCAAACAGTAGATGCGCTCTGGAATTTCATAAATATTGATAAAAATCATAAATAATAACATGCGCTACTAATTTTGATTTTGAAACAAACTCAATCTTGTATAACATACGTTAATGGAAATATTATTGGATCACGGAGACGTTCTTCGCTGTAAAACAGATCTTCATAGTCCACCTCTCCTACCATCATGGTAAACACCTTAAGAATGGACAATGGCACCGAAGAAAATGGAGGATGCTGCAACAAAAATTCAACTGTAGTCACATAAGCTCAATAAGTAGAAAACATTCTGTAAAGTTGTTGTTACCTCAGGAAATAAAACACAAAATGACAAAGCGAATATGAGCAATCAAGAGACAGGCATAGGCCAAAATAAAAAGTCCGAAATTCGACGCCACCTTGCCCAGCATTTCCACGTACAAGCCAAGGGACGCGATATGGGGTAAAATGAAACGTCCTTACATTCAATATTGCTAGAATTGAGTAACCTTAACTAAGCATCCCCATCATTCTTTTGGTGTGAGTCAGTGAGTTTGACCAAATTAAAATGCAGAATATGTCAATTCATTTATTTGTTACGTCATTATATAACCATCAGTACAACCAAACCAATAACCAAATAATAACAAGTCCCCGTGTCATGTAAATTTGATTGATTCGTGTCATGATTTTTTAAAAATCTTATAGATTTTGTATTGTGTTAATAATACTATTTGCATTTATGTGGTTTCCAGTTACAAAATAGCCTGGTTTCCATCAGAAACTGTACATAGTACACGCTCATTGTCCCCAAAGCTTGTCACCACAGATATTTTCGAAATGCTTGAAAAATCTTTCTGCATGAACTCCCTTAGCACTTGAGTCAAAGTCATATTCTCCGGAAGTCCCAACGCTTGATCCACTTTCTGATGGTCTGTACTGCTGATATCCCATAGCAAAGAATTACAATCCAAAAACCGAACCTGGTCAAGTGTGCGAATACTCCGAAAAATCTTCCGAATGATACCAGTCTGAGGAATAAACTGAACCGGAAGTGAGATCTTGGCCAAAGCTGTGTTTCCTCCTATATTAAAATTATTTTTTGTTTCTTGAGGATCGAATTGAAACGATGTATTAGCACATTTTCCCACACTAAACTCCCGAATGTTAGGCAGGTATTCCAGAATCTGAAACAACTTCTCGCTCGGCTTTAAAAACTCAACGGGCATGGAGTAATGAATTGCTACTCGCTCCAACCTCAAAGGTTTCATCTTTTCCTGTTGACTCTTCAAATATTGGGTCAAGTAATCAAACTCCTCTGGACTTTCGAATTCCCCAATTTTCAGGCTTCGTAGTTTCCCAAAAATTGAATGAGAGAAATCCTGCTGTATCACTTCCAAATGATTTAGCCAGTAGTCCAGAGAAGTAAGCAGTTGCAATGTGCTTAATTGACCTTGGTAACTTGTCAAAAGTGATCTGGTAACTCCTGAGCAGTGAATGATTTTAAGAGACTTCAGGTATGGAAGTGGAGGTAGCTCAACAACTTTGCTGTTTTTTATACGAACGCCCTTCAGCATTAAGTATTGAAGATTTGGAACCTTTTCCAGGATGTCAGCAAGTTCCTTTACAGATTCTAGGTCAGCGGTTACTCCACATTCCAAAATTAGGGAGGTTAGGTGTTCCCCAAATACGTCTAGCAGGGACACAATCTTTTCCACAGAAAGCATTCCGCTTTCTCCGTTTCCTTGGGAACCATTTTGATGCTCAAAGAAGGACAATGATCTCATTCTGATCTGGTGCATAGTTTGAGTATCCAACCCAGACGAGCAGTTACTCGTATCCGCTTTAATCTGCTGCAGAGGAAAAGGTGGATTTCCCCGAAATCGCCGTAGGTAAATGCTTCGACATGAAAACGGATTTAGACCGGATTCCCGATGAGTTGTCATTGCCTCAAGAAACCGGCCAATGTCTCCTGAATCCTGGAATATTTTGCTGGTAGGTAAGGGTCGCTTTATGGGTCCAGGACTGAGATGCGGTTTTCCTTCACCATGTCCTTTGGACCAGCTCCAAAGAGACCACTGCCTCTGTTCCAAGATATTATCGACCAAAAACTTGAACTGGCTGCATACTAGACGACATGTAAGTAGGGAATCGGGATAAAGTACCAACCACTTTAAAATAGCTGTTACCATCTGAAATTATTGAAACAGCTTCTGATAACCATTTGACTGTAAATGAACGTTAACTATTAAAACTATAATTCTATCTCACCTCCGGTGGTAGTTTTTGGAAGTCGGTTGATACTGCTGAAGCTTCCGTACTTGATTCCATGGTTACGTCTGTCTCACTCAAAGTTGCCATAACAATATGATCAATCAGGACAAAAACGCCACCTCAGCAATAGTGGATTGTGGACAGACGGTTCCTACTTTCCAAATATTATAATTTACCGATTGTACTTTAACAACACATTTTATTATTATCCAAAAGCACAGGAACAAAAACCAATCCTCGACAATAACTTACCTACTTGTAGCTTTGCAGCTTTTAATGTTCCGAATGTGCACTTTAGCAGGTAAAAAATGAGTCATGTCCAACGTCACTACGTGACCTTGAAGAGTAAATTGATAGCACATACAATTGTAATAGTTAGTACAATACTTTTAAATCCAATTAATTAGTGCAGCGTGTACATTAATTTTGTCACCTCCTCCTCATTTGCCAGCTGTCTCCTTTTGTCAGGTTATTCTCAACACCGAATCTCATTCCTGCCTTTGTTGAAATTACATGCTTGCTTGCTTGGTTCATGCAACATGTAACGCTTTTGCTGTCCCATAATCCGAATTTCAGAGAACATTGACGTAGGTGATAACGATAACTGTGATAACTTATTTATGTGGTTGTGGTACTGGGATTTATAAGAACTGTCAGGAAGTGTATAACTTATTAAATGAGAAGCCTATTAGAAAATAACCTGTAGATTCTAAAATTATAACTGAAGAAACCTCGCCAATGCCAAGCAGGTTGCGTAAGTTTAGATTAAGGAATTGGCTTGTTATATAGTGTAAATGGACGTTCAGCATGGACTAATTCAAGCCATTGAGTTCCCGCGAACCTGTTTAGCGAATAAAAGTTAAATATAATGATTTTGCGTTATTTTTTTTGAAATGTCTCTACGTAGCTTAATAGATTGGTTAACGGCGAGTTCACTGGTACCAAATTCTGCAAGTATTAAAGTTGGTTAACATGCTAGATCGTGCTTCAAAGGTTTCAAAACGAAGTTTACCCTACTGCACCACTTTAAAATTTGCAGAATTTGGTACCAGTAAATTTTGAAGGAATACCTAATAGGTTTATAATATGCATTTAATATTACTGTAAATGTCCGTTGCATTTTAATGCACGATAATGCGGTTTAAATCCAGACTTCCAAATACATTTAAAATGTCATTGTAATTTTTTAACCAATTTTATTTCAAATACTTAAATAATAATTACATATCTTCATGATTTTATATACAAATACAATTTAATGACAAAACATTTGCCAAATTGCGCGCAGAAGACCAAAAAATCCGTACTTTCTCAACATTTGAATATAGTTGCTGCTTACGCTGGTATCCTTTGGTCTGTCTATAAAAGCTTTTCCAGTACGCGTAACAGTCCTGTAAAAAGTTCAAAACAATTACTTAGCCTAAACCAATAAAGAAAACATGAAATGGTAAATTGTGTAAATGAATTACATATTTCTATTCTCCAAAAGATGTTCCCCAAAAATCAATCGATCGCATGTGCACTTATGATTTATAAACTCCTCATATGAATTGCATTCAAAACAGGCAGTCATATTCAAGTCGTTAATTGACTGCGCAAAAACATCAGTAGCATAATTGTGGCTACATATTTCTAAAGAAATTAGAAAAAGATCTTAAATAACTTAATTAAAACCCTAAAATTAAAATGACTTAATATTTTAGAATAATATAATATATTAAGTTATAATGTATAATAGTACCACGTACGCAAAACTGTTCTAAATACGAATATTGGTATGTTAAAACCAAATATTGGTGTTTTAAACTCAATATCGCAGCTTTTCTGATCTTTTCCACCATTAATATAAAAATCAATTGTTCCCACTTGCTCGTCAGTCCCAAACAAATTACTGGTGTGATAGACATCCAGGATCACGGCTTCAGATACATCGAGTCTTTCATAATGGTACTTGTTAGTGTCTCCAGGAAATATATTTCGCCAAAATGCTGGACCAGCCGGGTCCAATGCAGAAACTCGCCAGATTTTATTTTCTCTGAAGTATTCTTCCAGTTCAAAGGACGTATGTCCCGCAATGTGTGCACCTTGAACAAAATTAGGTAAATAAAATAATTGATCTTTCTTAACAAAATGAATTCTGTTTTACCTAAGCTGTGGCCAATTATATGAAGATCGGTATTTGAATCTAAAATATTTTCGCGATAGAAACGATGGAGCAGTCGCCCTAATTCGAACGCAACAAATTTAACGTTTTGTGCGGCTTGGTGATAAGTATAAATAGATAGTGATGCACAAGCTCCTTCACTCCAGTCAACTACTAAAACATTGTATTTTACTTCAGGATGTTGTATCATGCGTTGCTGATAAGCACTGCGAACGTTAACAGGAAACGACGTGTCTGGGTTGTTGAGAAAGCCATGAATTAGTATTTTCCATGTGGCACCAGGAATGTAAACCTTGCTTATTTTGCTAATGGAATTTTCAAAAGTGAAATGAAATTCTTCCATTCGGTAACTAGGAAAGAGAATTTAACGTATTGATTTTCGTTGATCTGTGTGAATTGCACTTTTTATAAACATTGTACTTACTTGTAAAGTGTGTATTTTACAGGAAAACTACTTGGTGCTTTTAAATGTTTCGATCTACCATTATAGGTATTGAAGTTGTAGTAACATTCTTCGCTAGACTCATCAGATGCGTCTATAGTAAGAATTTAAAAGTTTGCCATTCTGTAGGATTGCTTGGATTGAAAACTTTGTCTCAATATTTTTTCTTTTTACTTACATACCGCAAATGTGAGGTGTTGCATCAGGATAACTCTTACCGCTAGCACTGGTTATGGTTCCAAAAATTATTATAACACCATAAATATATTTTATTAAAATTGAGTTTCGAAACTTGCACATGTTATTGTACGAAAATTAATTTGAAATTGTTTTTAGGTAGAAACAAGAAAATGTATTAAATTCAAATACGAATTAATTCGAGTCACAATGCAGTTTTTGTCAATTTTATTTTGAGTTGATAAGTTAGCTGCAAATTAAAAGTATCCTGATGATACACATCATGGAATTATGAACGCTTTACTGTAGGTTTGCCATAGCAAAATGTTAAAGTTCATAGCAAACCAGACAATTTGGCTGTGTCAGCAACAAATGATTTGATAAGAAATGCTTCGTTTTTATATGATTAAGAAAGTGACAGTGAAATAATATAAAATGCAACTTTCCATCATTCGCATTCATCGTCTGCTTTGCGTAATATTTTGACTAAAAATATTTTTTCCATCAATTCAACACGGTCGTTCACAGTAAAAGAAATAGAAACAAACTAGCAAACAGTAATAAAGTAAGCATCTTAAAACAGGCATTTTTTTACTTTGATGGCAAATGACAGTTGTGAGTTGTGACATACCACACATTATGCGATATCAATATGTAGAATTTAGGAATTCGAATTGGTGGATAAATATTGTCAAAGTAATTAAACTTATTTTTTTGTCATAGCTAGTAAATGATATGAGGTTGACAATGAATTTTAACGGTGTTTCCGGATTTTAAAACCTCAATGCATTTATATTAATGTTTTAGTAGCATATTTGATAGAGATAAAATTAACAAATTACAGCTACGAAGAAAATCGAAACATTGAATGCAATTTAAATCAATGAAAACTTATTTTTTAATAAGACGCAATAACTTTATTTTGCGTGTAAGTGATAACTAAAGTTGTAACTTCATGTTATGGAAAAATCGTATTATCTAAAAGAATCGACTTCAATCATATTCAAAATATTATTACTAGAGTTACCTGCTGTAAATTTTACGCAAAATAAATACCTTTAACTTTACTCTGGTTTCCATGCTCGGTTGGCTTTAAAATAGTTTAAATCACGTTTTGCGTTGTGTGTGTTTTTGTTCCAAACTCTGCTCACACAAGCAACTTATGCTACATCACATCATGTAATAATGATTTCAGCCGGTTTCTGCCATTCGCATAATCATTTTTACAAATACAGTAATGCTAAGTAGGTGGCTAAATGAATAGGTAAGTGTATATCGTCAATTCCATTGTCCTTGAAATAAAATTGTAGCTGCGCAAACGCTTTATACTTGAATACAAGATTCATATATGCTGTTACTTTTGCTGCTACTTTTTATATCAAATTGCCTTGAAAATAAAAATGATAACTCATTGGAACCGATCAAGACATATGACTATTTTGTTGTTTTATTTAGTTGTTACAATGTTTTCATTCAGATTAGTTCAAAAAATAAAAAGGAGATTACTGCAGTTTTTGTGACATTCGTATTATGTTTCATGCATTTTTGATATTTGATTTTTAAAAGAATATTACATTACAATGTACCTGCCTTTTAGAATATTACTTGTGGTTTTCACCACGCTCCACTTCATAACTTGTGTCAAATCGGCAAAAATTTTATCCATTTCCTTTTTTTCCAGTAAAAGTCATAAACTAACTTCCTTTCCTCTTTTAGAAGAATTGGGTAGGCGTGGTCATGAAATTACAATTGTTGGTCCGATTCCGCCACTTGCAAAATCAAGTGAAAATGTTCAGGAAATTCTTACACTTGATTTGGACAAGATCAAGGAGCACACTTCCCTAAAACACTTTAATCCATTTGAACCTAAAAATTCTGCAATAAGCAAGAACCCATTTCTGCTCTTAGATTATTTCTTGGACATTTGCAATCAATCTTACAATCTTCCCCAAGTGCAAAGCGTTGATGAAACAAAAGTTTGACTTGATTATGCTTGAACCTACTTTTAACGAATGCGTTTTGGGAATGATTTACAAACTCCAGAGTCCGCTTGTTATCTGGTCACCTGTGGGAGTTCCTGGATATTTAGTGTCAAAGATTGGCGGACATTTTCCTTCTGCTGTTATACCAAATATATTTTTGGGATTTCCTCCCGAAATGAATTTTATGCAACGATTTGCCAATTTCGGTGCTACCATGGCGTTGGAAGCTCTACTCAAGTTTTTCTACGAGCCTAGAATGACAGCCATGTACAGGAATTTTTTTAAAGACTATAATATTCCTAGTGTGTCGGATATTTTGATTAATCAAACAGCCATGATCCTTAGCAACGGTCATTTTAGTTTGCATCATCCAAAGCCGTTATATCCAGATGTCGTGGACGTTGGTGGTTTACATTCCAAACCCGCTAAGCCTCTGCCCAAAGATTTAGAGGATTTTATTGAAAAGGGCAAAGATAACGGATTCATATACTTTAGCATGGGCTCAGGTCTAAAAGGATCGCAAATGCCTGATGAAAAGCGGAAAATGTTTGTAAACGTGTTTTCCAAGCTGTAGCAGCAAGTTTTATGGAAATGGGAAACAGAAAGTATGCCCGACTTGCCGAAAAATGTAAAACTGAGCAAATGGCTACCACAACAAGATTTATTGGGACACCCAAAAATCAAAATGTTTATTACTCACTGTGGAGGTGGAAGTACGGAAGAAGCAATTTACCACAGTTGTCCATTGCTAGGAATTCCCATGTTTGGTAAGAACTAGTTGATTGCAAAATGATGTTTCATGCGTGAAAGTGGCATGTTATATATTTTTCTTCTTAGGTGACCAGCCATTAAATGCAAAACTTGCAAAATCCCATGGTTTTATCGTTGAATTAAGTTGGGACGATGTTACGGAAGAAAGTCTTATGTCAGCTATTCAGGAAATTTTAACAAATCCAGAGTACAAAAACAATGTTAAGAGGTTATCAAAGCTTTTCAAAGACCAACCGGATGAACCACTAAACAGAGCTGCTTACTGGATAGAGTATGTTATCCGACATAAAGGTAAAGTTTTTAGCGAGTATAGCGAGTTTTAATAGCGAGTATTAAATTATTATTTAATAGCGAGTTTTAATAGCGAGTATTAATAGCGAGTATAGCGAGTATAGCGAGCGAGAATAGTATGCGTCTTGCTTTGTTATCTGTGTTTATTATGGCATAATATGAATAATGTCATTTTATATTTTTAAACGTAGGAGTACATCATCTACGATCTCCTGGACGGAAACTCAATTTCTTCCAGTATCATTCCTACGACGTCATAGCTACTTATTTCGTATTAATAAGCTTTATTATCTATCTTTTGTATTTTATCATAAAACTTGTAGTATGCAAAGTGATTGGCTGTTTGTTTGGCACAACTAAAAGCAAGAAAACTAAAAATGAATGATAATTTGATAATCTGGCAATTTAATAAAGAAAAGTTATTCAAGTAAACATCATGGATTTCATGAAAATTCAAAAGCAAAGAGTATTCCATCCCTTCCATAAAAGCTTCAATATTCCGTTGTCCCAAAGCATTTTTATATAATTGCTTCCAACGCTTGTGTCCCTAGGTGTGTCAATGAAAACTCTTCCGGATGCATAGGGGTATCTTGAAACAAAGCAGAAACCAAACCCTTACAGTTATGCTGCTTTATATTTTGTGTTTATCTTATTGTTGGTAAATTATTTATCAATTACCCTTCAAATGAATCGTCCGTCACGAACTCTCCTAAAACAGGATGATCCTCGCATTCACATTTGCCTACTTTAAACTCTTCGTCATAACTATAGCATCCAGTGCATCCCAACATTGTCTTGTCATTAATAGAACGGGCAAAAATTTCCGTGGCGTAGTTATGGCTGCACACCTCTAAAATTTAAATTTCAACGAAACAGACATTTACTAAATTACAGTATAATTATTTGATGGTTGCATGAAATATTATGTTTTGCTATTACGCAAAAAATCCTTTGGAATGGGCATGGTAAATTTCCAAATGTCAATTTCGCAACTGGGTTGATGCTCCCCACCATTTACATAAAAGTCTACATCTCCAATTTCCTCGCGACCTCCAAACATTTTGGAAGTGTGGTAAACATCCAAAAAGAGAACCCGATCTCTTCGTAATCTCGGATGTGGCTTGTAAACAGGAAGCACTATGTTACGCCAAAATAAAGGTCCAGCAGGATCCAAGGCGGAAATCCTCCAAAGAAGTTTACCAGTCAATTCAAACACGCGACGAGCCGCTTGCCCCGCGACATGAGAGCCCAATGAATGACTAAAAGTTGAATTGTACTTTTATTTAAAACATTTTAAAACAGTGATAATCTTGCATTAATATTAAAGTACATACCCAATCAAGTGTACATTGTCTACAGTAACGATTCCCATTTGATGCAGTTTTCCAAGCACGTCACCTAGCTTTCGGCCGGCAACTTCAACGTTTTCTGCAGCTTTGTGGTAAGGGGCTAAGGAAAAAGACGCGCAAGCACCTTTGCTCCAGTCAAATACCAAAACGTTGTACGAAGCGTTTTTGTTTTTCACCATATGCTGTTGGTATGCTTTTCGAACATTTACGGGAAACTGTGTGCCTTTATTGTTTAGGAAACCGTGGATGAGTACCTTCCATTCGGCGTTTGGAGTGTATTCTGTAGCTGCACTGCTAGACTCAAAAGTGTCATAGGTGAATGGCATCTCTTTTCCATGCTTACTATAAAATTAAGATACCATCTTAAAATATTTCGAAGTACGTAATTATTTTTACAATTAATACTTTGCTATATAATTTTAGCTTCTAGGTTCTAATTACTTGTAGAGAATATATTTCACTTCAAAGTCATCTGGCGTTGCGGGATCCCTGAGACGATTGGAAGACATGCTTATCTGTGCGCATTCTTCGCTTGAGTAGGCCTCATCTATTAGCAATAATAGATTACGTGTTAAAAATTTCATGATTACCTAATTCAGCTTAAATAATTAACCAACATGAAAAAATAATTTTAAAACCTTAATTACCACATAAGTGAGGTGTCTCATGTTGATGATTTGGACTGCAAATAGCCCCACAGAACAACGCCAATAAAATGAATGGGGAAAGTATTTCTTTCCAAGACATAATTTTAGCAAGAAAAACAAAGTTTTGGAAAGAAATTTAGCAAGCAGTTTTCGCTGCGAACTGAGTAACCCGTCTACAGTAATTGGAAACTGAGCAATGAGAACAAGAGGCAACCCAGTAGTTTGAAGAAAACGTAGTTGAATTTTTTGTGACTAACATCTAACATTAACGCCAACAATAGCTTTAATTTCTTATTCCAATTATGCTGTAATGATAAATTTATATTATATTGCCAAGCTTCTTCCAATTTAAAATAACTACTTAGACGACATCACCACTTACCACGTAGAAAAAGCTTATGTCACTGATATTGTAGACTTTGTGCCAGTATCTTAACATGTTTGACAAAAAGTAAAAAGTAAAATCTGACGCTGTTACCTAATGGGCAGATAACCTAAAGGTTTACATTTCCATCAAGCAAATGCAGCATTAACATCATTTTTATTAGAGCTTTGATTGTTTTTCATGTTATTAATTAAGTTACCAAGACAAAATCTTCCCAAATAAGCGTAATCAAATTGTTTATGCAGCCATTTTACACCACCGTGTAAACATGATAAGGCGGCTGATAGCATAATAGCCAAAACGAAATATATCATAATGATAATTTTACAATATTTGTTTTAAAAAATAGCTGAAGTATTATAATTTACATACAAATCCATGAATTTATTGCTAGCGTTACGGATTTTTTATCGATTTAAAATCATGCGATGGTACTCATCATTAAAATCATCTGAATAAAATGTTGTTTAAATCTGTCAAAATATAGTTCTATTATGACTTGGAGATATTTAATTTAGCTAACACCGCTCATTTGGCATTATTTTTTACCCGAATGCTACCTTTGGATTCCAAAACCTATCAGAACATAAAAATAATGCAAATTCATCCATTTTAAATGAAGTCAACAATCGATTAAGAATGCTAAAAATATGCTATACAATTTAAAGTATAAAGATGTGACAAACTGCCAATGTGACCCTAAAGGTGAGTTACTGCGGACTGAAATAATTAATTTAAAAAGCATAGGACAAGAGATTGGCAGCATTGATTACTTAGATTGATTACAATTATAACATTGACTGGTTATCATTTGCGTTTTCAAGAAATAATCCAATGGTCAACTAATAAATATAACGAACAACATAATATTATTGTGCTGATGTTAAAATGCCATATCATTGCCATGGCTTAGTTCATACCAAGAAATGTCAAATTATGCAAGTTAAGGTTAAAGGTGTCAGGAGGGGACAAGTTTATAACATTCAGTTTTTATCTCAAAACATCACAAATTTCACTTTCATTACTGAAATACTATGGAAAACTTGAAAACTGCATAATATTGTAAACATAATTATCTTATCGAATGCAAATGCAACCTCATCTTAATTAATTCAATATTGAATATAATCGATGCTGATACATTATGTATTCTTATCAAAACCTTAGAATGCAATTTCTTATTCACATTTGAAGATAGCTAATTTTCTTCAAGTGGAATTATGAACTTATAGTTCTGATAACTTTATAGGGATTACCATCGTATGATTTTACAAATTAAAATAACTAAAGAAACAAACTTGTAATTTCATTGATTGAACAGAGGTTGATGTGTGGAAGCGAACACATTCTACTGTCATTTTTTAGAAAGAAAGAATCACAATGGGAACAAAACTTACATTTTGGGTTGGAATTTGTTTCCTTGTACTGTCATTTTCAGAGACTTTAGGAAAGCACCATCACAATTCTAATACTCCCCATCTTTGCGGTAAGTCAACCAAAATTACCTTATGTTTATGTCTTAGTGGCAAACCAATTTATACGAATGTGTGCAATTCATTTAAAACATTTTAGATGCGGAAGGAGAATCAAGCGAAGAATGTATGTACCGTAACAGTTTACTGGCACCAGGTTTGGATGTTTTCCCGAGAAATGAAAATGAAGAGCGATATTTTGCTTCTCCTGTGAAAGTTCGATTTTATCTCCATAACAACATTAAGTATGTACTACTAAAAAGATCCTTACTCTTTACTATGCACAACTATCAGCATGACTGAATTTTCCTTCTAATCTACGCATTAGCAACCCTCGAGTTTACACGGAAATTTTTCCCAATGACCCTGAAGGCATCCGCAAAGCTCATCCTTTTCCTCAGTCACCCAACACACAATGGAAAATCCTTATTCCCAGCTTTCCCATGAATGGGAAAAGTCCCTTCCCCGATAATGTCATTGACGCGTACATGACACGAATGCACAACTTTCCCCAGGAAAAGTACAATATTCTAGTGGTGGACTGGGATCAAGGAGCCTGTATATCTGACATCAACTTTCCAAATAGTACCTATACTGAACAAGTTGGTATCAAGGTTGCTGAACTGCTGCTTTTCCTTAACGAGCAAAACTTTGCCACTCTTCGTACTGATGTTCATTTGATTGGGTAATGTTACAAACATTTTTAAATTCAAGGTTTAAGGTAATTTTATTCGTGAAACCTTTCATTCATTCAGATTTTCCCTTGGTGCTCACGTGGCTGGCGAGACGGCGCGTACTATTTTCAGGAAATATGCAAAAAAGAATTTGATTTACCGTTTGACTGCTCTGGACCCTGCTGGAAAAAAGTTTTGGAAAGGAAGAAATAGCATAATATTTGATAAGGATGACCTCTCTCCATTTCGACGGGCGCCAGCTATTCGACGCAGTTTTGTTGCCTTCTTGGACGCATATCACACCAGCTTAGAATTTGGACTTCGGAGACATTTGGGAGACGTAGATTTTTACCCTTATGATGGCAGACTACAAGCGGGTTGTGACAACTATAAAGGAATTATTGGCAAACTGAAAACCAAACTCAACGACTATGCTCGTAAGCATTTACACATCCGGGTTTATAATTTACGATTTCTTGTGACAAACTGTAAAACTTAAACATTATTTTCAGAACTCTGTAGTCATATGTATGCCACTGAACTTTTTGCCAAATCCATCAACGACAAGACTATGTTAGGCTGTACCGGATGTGACTACTGGGACTTGTACGAAAGAAGGAAATGTAAATGTGAAGACGAAATCGTTTTGGGCGAATTTGTTACTGAGAAAAAATATGAAGGGTAAGCTTTTAGATTTCTTCTCACTTTCTGTTTGTACTCGAGTCGCGTAGGAAAACATAACACATTATGTCATTTTTATGTTTATAGGTATCCATTGGCATCTGGGGAAGCTTTCATAAAGCCTGATGATCTCTCCAATTTTGCAAAGCGTTTCAAGGACAACCTGGAATCCAGGGGAGAGCCGATACACGGTCGTGATCGGTGGCATCAACTCTGCAACTAGAAGTTACAACAGTTTCAGTTTAAAATTATTTATTGAATTGAAATCATTTTATTGCTCGTTTCTTATTCTTAAATCAATTATAACTTGGAAATATAATAACATTGATCGAAAACATGAAAAGTTTCATTTTAAAATTTCTAAGCGTAATTTTAAAAGATTACGCTACTGAATCTAAGAACCTTTGTGGAAAATTTAAAATTGCTAAAATAAAAATGGACAAAATTTTAAGTAGAATATTAAAAGAAACTCTGAAAATGTGGTTACGATTCAATTGAATTATTTAAATTAAAATGTCTATGTTATAATTGTGCTGATTAAATTATTATAATTCACTTTAAAACTATAAAAATGTGTAGTTCTATTTTATCTACAAAGAAGTTTTGGCCTTTATTTAAAGGAAGGTTTTTGCAATGCTTAAGAATTTCATAATTGTTTTACAAGCTGGTTATATGATAATTTAACTTTCATTAAATGAAAGCTAAAAGTTCATCAAACAAATTTTGCACAGCCTCTTCTATAAAATTGCACGCATAAAATTTAAAAAGATAATTTGAAGCCAAAAATGTCTACAACTAATTTGAAGAATATTTGGAATCTTTTAAATTTCTAAATTAGCATTTCTAATGAATTTTAGAAGATGGCAATCAATTGCTTTTGATAGCTTTGTCAAATCTTACACCGTCAGCAATTGGAATATATAGCTCCACCAATGGCAAAAGGTGCTCAGATTATCAATTATAAAAATGCTTACACTTTAATTGGATTATTTTTTGCATAGTAGCATTATCTGTATCGTTCCTTTATCTTATCACAACTTATATTGGCCTTTAGCGCATGAAAACTCAGAACAGCAACAACTATAGAACTATGCAATATTAGTTAAACTGCAAACCCCGCTGGATCCGGTTCTCCATCCCAAGGTTTTGTCGAGACACGCTCCGTTTTGAAAATTTACTCTTGTGTTGGAGGATTACTCTCAATAATATTATGATTTGTCTAAAACTCAGCACAGCCCTATGGCTGTCGCTAACATTTCTAGCAGTTGTGTTACCCACAACGGCAAGTGAAATTAAATACGCGGACGGTTTTTCAGAGACTTGTGGTAAGAATTTTCTATTCCTGTAAATCTACAAATGTTTATAGATGAGTAATTGTAAATGATGTTTCCTTGCAAACTTGAAGAACAAGATTCCAGTGAGGAAACATGTACAAACAATGCTTTTCAAAAGGACACAGCATACGTCCAAGCCTTACCAACAAAGCCAAACAGAAATTTCACAGCGCAATATTTTCTCTATAAAAATCCAGAGTAAGGAAATATTTATCCCTAAAAGCCTTAATATGTACTACCCAATCCATTGTTCGAAAATTTTTGTAGTAATCCTGAGGAATACCAAGAACTATTGCTGAATAACTTGACAAGTATTCAGCTAGCCAAACCATTTAAAAACGCTTCATGGAAGATCCTTGTACATGGTTATACAAACAAGAAGACGTCCCAATTCCCTGTAAACGTTAAAACGGCATATCTTCAGCATCTCAAAAATTACCCAGACAACCCCTTCAATCTCATTGTTTTCGACTGGGGGGATGGCGCCAGAATAGATTTCCGGGATAGTCTCAAAACGTTCAAGTTTTTATACCAACATGCCGTAGAGAATGTTCAACCCGCTGGAGAACAACTTGGCGATATGATTCTTTATCTACAACAACAAGGTTTCATTGACATCGTAGATGGACTTTATAATGTGCACTTGATTGGGTACTTTAATATTATTTTGACTTCATTATGGTTTTAAAAATGCTTTCAATACAATAAAATTGTACGTTAAATTTATAGCCATTCCCTGGGAAGCCACGTTTCAGGCCAAACAGCTCGTCGCGTATATGATAAAAGCGGGATTATGGTACAGCGGATTTCTGCACTGGATCCAGCAGGACCACTGTTTTCCAGAAATAATCTGTTTGGAAAGGTTATGGAGATGTATCCTAGGGTTCAAAGAAACAGGGTAGGATACTTGGATGTCTACCACACCAGTCGAATGTACGGAATGACGGAGGAAATTGGAGACGTTGATTTTTACATTAACGGGGGAATGGAGCAGCCAAGTTGTCTGAAACATATTCCCCAGATACGTATGTATTAATTATGTAGTTTATTATTGAAGCAAATGACTTGCATTCTACATTTTATCCAAATTGATTTTTTTGCAAATTATAGAGGCTTGCAGTCATCAATTTGCACCTGAAATTTTTGCACAAACAATAAACAATGCCACAATGCTGGCATGCACGGGATGTTATTCATACAAAGAGTATCGAAATGGGCAGTGTGAATGTGAGGATACGCCAGTGCTAGGAGAATACGTCACTGAGGAGACACTCGACGGGTATGTGACTAAAAACTGACCAAAAGTCTGTTTATTGTAATGGTTTTGATAAAACTGTTATTTTTTAAATTTCAGATTTCCTCTGGCATCTGGACGGGCTTTCTATTATAACGCAGAATTCGACCCACCATTCGAGAAGGGCATTGAATTTCCTGACGCCAATGAAATATTCAACTGATTGAGTTGAAATCTAATACAGATGAGACAGATTAGTAAATTATTTAATGATTTTTATAAATCATTTATATTCAATGAAGCAAATAAACTTATATTAAGATCTGAATTACTTAAAAAATAAAATTTAACGTATTTAAATAAATAAAAAGATGAAAAAAGTTACTGTAATGCTACAAATTCTATGTGAAATATTCTATGTAAAAATATAAATCTTATATGTTGTATGTGAATATTATTTAAAACACTTGACTTGAACATAAGATGCATTGCATTTGCATGGATTGAAGTCGAAGTCAAAATTGTAGATAAAAATGCTTGAGTAGGGCTAGCTTTTAATATATTTTAGCACATTTACTTTATTTCGTCAACTTTGTCTATCCAATCAAATAGTTTTATGATCAAATCTCAAATACAAATAAGTCTTTATGAATCTTTAATAATATTACCAAAATGAAATCGAAAGTAATAAACTTTAAGAAAGCAAAATCAGGTATTGCTTAAATACCCTTAATCAGGCCTTAAGCGCCATGTTCTTTTGAATCTGTCAAAAAATCAGGCGAACATCCAACGGTTAACTACCAGAATCATAAAAACTGTAGTTTTAACTACAAAGCCAAGAATCGGCAAAAACAATAATCCATCATGTTTCTAACTTGTAAGAACTACAATTTCTGAATTAACATACATTTTGCAAATTAATTAACCACTTACGTTGAAATGTAAAATTATAGTAAAAAATAGGATAAGATTTTATGGAGATAACAGAAGTATGATTCACAAAAGATTTTTCAATTCTAATACCAGTGAATGTCGTGCGAAATTACATTTTGAAACGAGAGCTTAGACAAAAACTATACAATATGTGCTGGCGTGGTTACGGGTTTCTCTTTAACCGTCGCTGCAGGTGAAGCGTAATCTCCTTGGAAAATATTTGCTAAAGAAAAAAGTTTTTGTTTTAATTAGAACTTCACAATGCGTTTTATTTATTTTGATGTAGCTTAAATGTTGTTTAGTTTACCTATAATTTCTTTAGTTAGTCGTGCTTCAAAAAATCTGGAATCGGAAATTTTTGGGGATAGTAAAATATTGAGAATAAAAAGTATGAGCATTATTAATGCAACTAAAATGAATGCAATCAAAGAATATTCTAATTCTAGTGTCATAGCAAACTGCTGTATTTCGACTCAAAAAGTGCACCTCAACAGTAAATAAAACTGAGGAATCTCAGTGACAAATGACAAAATATTGAAATTTCAAGTTCGTGCTGTCAAACAATTTTTTTAAATGACTTCTGATGAACTCCGGACTTAATAAAACGCTTACTGATTTTACATAAATAACTTTGTGTAATATTTTTAAACTCTATTCGTAAGTATATCATGAAAAACATGACTTATCAAAGGTTTGACTTGAAACCCAATACTAGATGGACAATCGACATGAATGTAACTTTCAAAAAATATTATAGCATTTCAGAATTTCACATCAAGGCTAATTACTGTTTTACGTTTCGGATAGAATGATTAGATGCTCCTAATTTTCTAGATAGTCGTTCGAAGATATACCTTAACTACTGCTTTTTTGGAAAGTATTTTGTAGTTTGTAACAGTTTCTAGAGAAAGATGTTATTTATTATTTTACTAATTTTACCAGTGATATGTATACGAATCAGATTATGAGTACATGGAATAGCAGGCTCAAGGAGTCAACATAGTTATTAATGAGTATAGAAAGCTTGTTGGAGACGACTGCTATATCAGTTATTTAAGAATGGATTACTCGTTAGTTACAGAAGAGCTATTAAGAAAATTTATTTCAGTTGAATGACTTATCTACCATTTACTTTGTTTCCAGTGAATTGCACTGTTAATTAGTAAACATATTTAAACTAAAAACGTGTATTTACTCACTGTATGAATCCCTGTGCTATAGAATAACGAAATTATTTTATATCCGGCACATTTATTTATTAAGAGAATGCTCATCTTTCAAAGATAACCTAGATCCAGAATTCTGTAGACTCCAGAATATCGAAACATTAAGAAAGTTTTTAAAACGAATAATATACAATATGATCTTTTAATGGTGAACTTACAATATTTGAGTTATTGTTATGCTTCACTTTGTAATTTTTTAAATTAAAGTGCGTGGACGCTTCTAAAAATTCATTCTTCATGATATAAATAAAATAAAATTATAATAACACAGTTCATACATCAAAAGCAGATAATCATAAAAAAAGTTTTTTAACCTGGCAAATACAAGGATGCATTCAAATAAATATCATCGCACTTCTTCATTGTTCTGCACACATAAAGTAGTATGAAGAAAGTAACAATCAGGCTAAGATACTGAAATTTTGAACATAGAAACAAAATGTATAAGCACCAGATACGAAAAGTATAGAGTAAAATTTTTTTACTAAAAACTTGTTAAAGTTTATTTAGCTCACCCCAGCAATAAGATTGTATGTCACTGTAAACATGTCACTTCCCCGTATTCCAATCTCATTTGTCAATAGCTCATGGTAAACATGACGTGCTTCGTCAGTTGGAACCGTTTTGTCATTGACCAACCACACTTTTATAGCTAGATTTTGAAAATGCATGCTTGTTATCACAGGATAAAATAAATGTCAGTGGTTTTCAAATAAGAAATAAATTACTTCTCTTGAAATATCTGCAGCAACATATAGAAATATTGCCATAATTGCATAGAACGTTGCAAGTACCAATCTTATAAGCAAATCTTCAGTTAACAGAACTGCGTTCAGTTTTGTAGAGTACAGCAACAGACCCTCAACCAAATAACAAGTAACCAAACCCCCAAGCGCAGTGTTAATTCTACGAGATAGCTCCCAAATTGCTAGAAACCAAGTGTAAATTTGATTCCATGTATTTGGATTTGATGTCTTCAAGCGACTATTAGCCTTTCGTGCATTTTTGATTTCCTGAGCAAAAGATGAAGCCGGAACCCAAAGAGTAATTGCCGACATCATTATCCAAATATCGGGGAATATGGCGAGAATTCTTCGTCGAAGCTCTAGGGTAAATGTCAATATGGCTAGTAAAATATCAAATACGGTGAAATGTCCAATTTCTGGTGCTGTCTGGCTATCTGGCATTTTTTCGAAACGTAACATAAATATCGCATAACCCACATATGGTATGGTGTCTTAACCACCAGTATGGTGTCCAACTAGAAATTGGGCTAACAATTCGGTATCCTCCTATCATACATGCCACTATCTGCGCCGTTGCCAAACCGTAAACAATGTAACTGAAAATTGGTTTGATAATCTGCAATACAATTTAATGAAGTTATTGTAATGCTAAATAATAATAATAATAATCAGTTTATTGTCCAATGGATAGCAACAACATTTTTTGCATATTACACCACCGACATTGCTTTGTTACAATATATATTTTACATCGTTTTTAGTAGTATTCATTGTCAAGTTGTTTTTGAAATTTAGTATAGTTTTTCTGAAAAGTTATAATTATGTGTATTTTATATTTTACAGTCTTAAATTATAATTATTAGTTATTGTTGTTTAGCATTTTATTGATAACATAGTCAATACATGAAGCATATTCTTCCGTTTGATTATTTTCTGCATCTTCAGTAATAGGAACATATTTATCATATTGTACATCCAAAAGATATTCTCAGTCTAGTACCAGGGGGTGAAATTTCACCCCCCTTACCTAATTAATTTTTTTTCCAAAAATTAACACAGGAGTGATTTTTTTAATTAATTGACCAAAAAATATGCAAAAATACTTATTCGATGCAGAAAAAAATTGCAAATTTTTCAGTCACAATTGCAAAAAAGTAGCATGTGTTATTACATAGCTATGCAAAATTTAATGTTGAAATTTTCGAAATTCGATATCTCAAAAATCTCGAATTACACGGTTTTGATAATTAGTCAGAAAAATAGCCAATTTTTTGTAGATTCAGGTGGTGTGAATCACACGGCTGGCGTTTTAACTTTAGAACTTCAAAATTTTAAAAATATGCAAAAATCAGGTAAAATTTGTAGTTTTTATTTTCTGTTTTCTTCGTTTCAAAAACGCCAGCCGTGTGATTCACACCACCTGAATCTACAAAAAATTGGCTATTTTTCTGACTAATTATCAAAATCGTGTAATTCGAGATTTTTGAGATATCGAATTTCGAAAATTTCAACATTAAATTTTGCATAGCTATGTAATAACACATGCTACTTTTTTGCAATTGTGACTGAAAAATTTGCAATTTTTTTCTGCATCGAATAAGTATTTTTGCATATTTTTTGGTCAATTAATTAAAAAAATCACTCCTGTGTTAATTTTTGGAAAAAAAATTAATTAGGTAAGGGGGGTGAAATTTCACCCCCTTAGGGGGTGAAATTTCACCCCCTCTGTGTATTTTGGGGGGTGAAATTTCACCCCCATCTAGGGGGGTGAAATTTCACCCCCTGGTACTAGACTGATTCTTTAAAAGCTGTTTTAAATTTCATCACATTTATAACATTTAATTTAACAGTTTGAGGCAGTTTTAGCCACTCTTCAACCGCTCTATATTTAATACTTCTTTTACCTATGAAACTTTTAACTTGAATAGAAGGAATATTATAAGATTTTTTTCTTGTCGTTTTACATGGTTCGTTCGCGAAATTAAAATAATTATGAAAATAACCATTATTTAAATAGTATGTAGATTTTAGAGTGAACATAAGTATTTCAAAAACATTGATATATTCACCATATAAAATGTTTAATTTAGTACATATTTCTTTTGATATCGAATCATATTTGCGCTTGCCAACAATGAATCGACAGGCACTTCTGATAATTTTGTTTGTATCATTTAAAACATTTTTGTTACCAATACCTAACCAAATAATAGATCCATACCTTATTTTTGACAAAATAAAAGATTTTACTAACATTTCTTTTGTTTTCCTTGAGAGAATCGCTTTAACCGAGTAAAGTTTAGATAGCAACGAGAAACAGCTTTTGTTAATATATTTCACGTGATCGTCAAATGTCATTTTTTCGTCAAAGATAACTCCTAAGATTTTTAAGTTGCTTACTCGTTTAATTGGTATATTACCTATGTTCACAGTTAATTTCCCTAATTTCTTGAGAATATTTGGTTTAGCTATTACAAGCATTTTAGTTTTATCAAAGTTCATACGCATTCTATTATTATTACTCCATTCCGCTATTGCATTTAGATCACTCTCCAAATTCTTTATGGTAGTATCAAACGAATTTAACGGTATATGTATTCCTATATGAGAATCATCAGCAAAAATATATGGCTTTGAATATTTAATTATATTTGGTAGATCGTTAATGAACATACTGAAGTAAAAACTGGATGTAGCACTTCCTTGTATTATCCCTTTAGTGGTTTGTTTTGTCTTTGATCTATAAATAACACCATTAATGTTTATTTCTACATACTGATATCTATCAATAAGGAGATCAAATATTATATCTGAGTTTATCCCATACCATTCAAGCTTTTCTTTAAGTAGCTCCCTTACAATAGTGTCGAATGCTTTTTCAAAATCTAGGGCAATTAAAATACATATATAATTATTATCAAGACCTTCTAAAATAAAATCATTAATAGCTACGAGAGCATGTGTAGTGCTATAGTTCTTCCTAAAGCCGAATTGGACATCAGTCAAAAAGTTATTCTCACGAACATATTCATCAACTTGTTCTAGTATGCATTTGTCTAGGATTTTTGTTAACACTGGTTGAATAGCTATAGGACGAGTTTGAGATGGGTCCTTCGGATTATTGCATTTTGGTACAGCGACAATCTTTGATATCTTGAACTGTTCAGGTATATACTTGAACTAAAGAAACATTTTTATAAATCCTACTTACTTATCCATGTTTCATTTACTGGCAATTTTGTCTTTTCGTCAACCATGAAATTTAGAAGATCAAGCTGCTCCTTTCGATTAAACCAGAGCCTTTTCATTTGAACAACTTTGTAAAGAAAGCAGCACCAACTATAAGCGATTTCAAACTTTGAAATTCAAAGTGAAATCCTGGATTTTGCGATAATGCAGTTAAACTTTTTTGTGGAACAGACATTCGAATTTCAGAAATTAGAGGGAAAATGGTTAAAATATTTAGTAATGCCGTAATGATCTTTTGCGGCAACCATTCACTGATTGAATACTCATTTGAGTTTGAGACTCTTCTGAATCTTACTGGACTGCAACAAAAGTAGTACATAAAATCAAAATAGATTTTCAATAAATTTGAGATTTTACGTCTACTTTCAGTTTCAGAAATGTTTTTGCGCGCCTGCGACGAATTAAAATGGGACACATTAAACGTTGGTATTTTATAATTCATATAATTCATAATTCAAACCTAATTGAAAATGCATTTCCTAATTATCACTGTATAGCAGCATCGTCCATGCAGAATCACAAAAACAGAACTAGAGGACGTCCTTTTGGAGGTACAGCAGTCGTCCTGAGAGATAAGTTTAAAAACTCTATAATATCAGTAGACAAGAGCGATCCTAGATTACTTGTTGTCAAGCTGAACTCGACATTTGGTGATGTGCTGCTGGTGAATGTCTATCTGCCATGTATTACTTCTGAAAATGATGAACTAGTTACATTATACTTGTCAAAAATTGAAGCTTTGGTGTCAGACCATAGTGGTCCCATTTTTATTGCTGGGGATTTTAATATATCTCCCAAACATAGTAGATTCAATGACTTGAAAAACCTTTGCCGGGATAATGATCTAAAAATTCAAGACCAGGAGTATCTAGATTCAGATACTTACACCTTTATTTCGTCTGGAACTGGAGCAACGTCATGGCTGGACCACGGTATCTCAACGGAGGGACTGATCAGTGGTGTCAGCTTACCTTTCGCTATTACACCAAGTGATCACCTTCCAGTCGAATTTCAACTAGCTGACATAATCCAGCCGTATACATCACCAGCTGAACCGAGGAAAATTTCGCCAAGAATAAAATGGCACAATATAACAAATGACAATCTTTTAAACTATCAAAGAGGGATTGATATGCACTTAGGCAAGCTGAAGTGGGATCTGTGTCAGGATAATTCATGTACCTGCAGTGATCATTGTGCAATGATTGATAAGGCTACCAATTGTATCATAAAAATACTTGGACATCAGGCATCATCTGCTTTCTTAAGTAATCGTCAAGCTTCAAGATTCAGACAAGTCAACGGATGGAATGAATTTGTGAAGGCCGACTACCATCGATATCGATGTGCGTATATTAACTGGATAAGCTCCAGCAAAACGTGTGAAAAACTGTTCAAGGAAATGTGTGACAGTCGAAAAAGATTTAAGTACGCTCTAAGGAAATGTAGAAGGCAGCAAAGCAAAAGATTGGCTGATCAACTAGCCACCACTCATGCTGACAAAAATTTTACAAAATTCTGGAACTACTGCAAGTCTGTGGACAAATCCAAAGCAGAACCCTGTGCTGAAAATGTGGATGGTGTAAAAGGCGAAAATAAAATAAGTAATCATTGGGCTCAGTTGTACTCCAAATTATTTAATGTGCAGCAATTTGATGGTCATAAACAATATGTTCTTGACTACATTTCTTGTAAGTCCAACAACAAGGCTGCTCGAAGAATGACTCCTGAGGATATAGCGGATGTTATCAGATCGCTTAAATGTAAGAAAGCCCCCGGTTCGGACAATCTTCAAGCTGAACATTTCAAAAATGCAGGATATTCAATCGTGATCCCTATCACAAACCTCATCAACTCTATGCTTGCTCATAAGTATATTCCGGATGTGGTTATGAAAGTGGTGGTGGTACCCATTTTAAAGAAGAAAGGTGCTGACCCCAGAAATAGTGCAAATTACCGACCAATTGCACTAGCCAGCACGCTATCAAAAATCCTAGAACTTTCTATTTTAAAAATGTATGGACAATACTTTGGCACTTCTGCCAATCAATTCGGATACAAGAAGCAAATGGGAACGGAGCTTGCCATCTATTCAGTAAAACAAATAGCGCATTATTACGCACGCCATGATACCCCTGTATACGCTTGTTATTTGGACGCCAGTAAAGCGTACGATTTAGTTAACCATTTCACACTACTAGAGAAACTCTGTAGAAGGGCGGTTCCAGCAGTCGTTATAAGTCTGTTAATCTTCTGGTTCTGTACTCAAACTTTTGTTGTGAGATGGGGCAACGTTACATCAGATCCCTTTCCGGTGCGAAACTCCGTCCGACAAGGAGGAATTCAAAGTAGTTACTTCTTTGCAATTTACATGGAGGAATTGAGTTCCAACCTTACTGCCACTGGTCTGGGATGTAGAATTGGAATTGTAGTCTTCAATCACACCATCTATGCGGATGATATATGTCTCCTTGTCACTAGCATTGCTGCGTTGAAAAGCTTATTAAAAATTTGCGAAAATTTCGCCAAAGCGCATGACCTCAAGTTCAACCCCAGTAAAAGTGTATGCCAACTATTCTGCAGTGATGTGAACCTCTCCTTTTGTGATGTAAGGCCATTAGTTAAGTTCTGTGGAAAATATCTAGAATGGCATGATAGTGTAAAATATCTTGGCTATGAGATATCATGCTTCAATCGCGATCATGATGAAATGATGAAAAGGCGTAGAGAGTTATACTACACTTCGAATCTAATATCTTCAAAATTCAGTGGCTGTAGTGGTCCAGTGAAAAAATATCTGTTTGTGACATATTTTTCTATGATATACTGTAGCTCCATGTGGTGTTCAGTGATATCTTCTGACACGGACAAACTTAGAGTTGCATATAATGATGCTTTTAGGATAATTATGGGATTTAATCGAAGGAAAAGTGCTTCTGAGATGTTTACAAATAATAACGTCAGGAATTTTTATGCAATGCGACGAGTAGCGGCTTTCTCACTCCTCAGAAGAATAGCTGATTCAAATAATTTGATAATAAATTCTATTGTAAATTCAAGAATTTTCACAGAGTCTGCTATTTCAAAATCTTGGAAAACTCTGTTGTTTGTAAAAGAATAACTAATTGTTTTTTGACTTACTGTATCTTATATTAGCTAGTCCTCTTACATATTTTTTCCCCTACTTTCTGTGACTTATTTGATATATGGATAACAGGCTTGTGCATTGTACCTGCTGTTTTGATTATCTTTAATAAAGTCAATAATAATAATAATAATAATAATAGTAATATTGAATATTATAGATCAACTTTACTTTAATTCATACGCGGTGTTGAACTCTTACATAAGTACAAAACAACCCAAATGCGAAAGTTTGAGAATAGCAATGCTTGCAATTTAAGTTTTGACGAAGCCAAAATATCCATCGCGATCAACATTAAACCATTTAACGGAATTGTTACACGATCGATCGTTTAATGAAATATGGGTAAACCCACAAAACAAACAATCTATTTAGAGATATTTTATCTATTTGAAATAAATTCTTTATAACGTAGCTATTAATATTCGGCCATATTTTTTGCTTTATAATGGTTTAAGATAAAGTGCCTTATTACATCTTTCTAGCTATCTACAAAATGATTTCAATTTAATCTCATTATATTATGCGTTTAAGCTAAATTATTTTATTCAAAATTACATATACCTATACCTATTCTTAAATGTCTACAATAATACAGAAACACTGCATACGTTTAGCATTATTTTAATAAAAATATTTAATAGTATTATAGTATACTTTATAAAGTGACACTCCACATTAATCTAGATGTGAAAATACATTCTGGGAATGAATATTACATTACAATAACTTTTAAAATAGTTCAGGGCTATCAGTTATGGCTGGGTTGGAGTCAGGAGTTTTTGATGATAACGTGTTATCCACTTGTTGCAGTAGTGAGTCAGGAGATGAATTACCAACAGGAACAATATTCGGGTTCGAAGGAATTGTTTTACTTGGATGTGGACTTTTTGGCTCTATTTGTGAATCATAAAGTAAACTTTCTTGTGAGTATGGCACAAACACTTGATATCTGTTAGTGTTGACGCCTACATCTCCAAAACCACTGCGTGCTGAGGACGAGATTCCATGAAAATTGGTAAGGGGTGTTTGGGAAGCATCATTGACTTCATTTACTGGTGAACAATACGCATGCTGGGTGCAGTTCGTACGCAATTTATTTTGAGATTCCAGAGAACGTGAGTTTACAGTAAATATATTGTTTACACTAAAGTTTAATTCTGTTTCATTTTGACCCAATGGATTTCTCCTTTGTTCTTTGTTCTGAGGCTTTAAATTCCTAGTTTGTTTCGAGTTGGTGGATGATCCGATAGTTAGCAAAATTTGCACTTCTTCAGGTTGAGAAAATTTTCGTAAAGAACTACAAGCTAACTTTTTGTGCTTTAATAAGTCACTTCGATTTCTAAATATGTTTCCACAACCACTTGCAGCACAACTCCACGATTTTCTAACTTGCGATGAATTTTTCTCACGTTTTCTTGGTAGTTGACTAGGAAATGTAACTTTTTTCTTTGGTGCTGGTGTATTTTCATGATTAGTATTTATAGATTTCAGTACTACAGAACTGTGGTTTTGTAGAACAAATGGCGAATCTACTTGGCTTGTTAACGAAATATTTTGCACTTCAACCTCGTTTTCAAGACTGGAAAGATTTGCTGGGATAAAGTTTGTATTTATGTAACGTCTTGCTTTTCGGAAACAAATACGTTTGTGCATCTGAATGCTTTTTTGAAAGTAGAAACACCGACCACATTCGCTCATAGGGCATTTCCATGCTCGTAAATACTTTTTCTTGTTGGAAATATTTAGCAACTCTGATTGCTCAACTACATCTTTCTCTACTTTTATTGTGGCGTTAGGTTTGCAAATATCTGCATCATCCTTGGAAAGCACTACTTTTGGAAAACTTTTGGAAATAACTTGTAGTTTCTGGTGGCCTTTAACAGAAACAAAGAATATTTTTAATTTACAACCATATTTTCATGCGTAAGTTCCTTCATTTCCTTTGGTGTAAGCTTACATTTTTCTAGAGTCTCCTTTCTTAAGTTGCTGACCAACGTCTTTTCCACTGTTTCTTCATCGGAAGTGTCTACAGCTTCCATCACTTTAGAATTCTTTTTATGGTCTTGTGAGTTGTTTAAACGTTTGTGGAACAAACCAAGTTGGTGATGTACCAGCATTTCCATAAGTTCCAGATCATGCGCTAACGAGGAAAGTTTTTCTGTAATCGGTGAACATAAGTTACACAAACTCACCGAAAAGTCGCAGTTATCACTATTACCCCTCCAACGAGTACAGGATGAATCATCATCAAAAACACAAGCTTCTAAACTTTTTAGCAACACTAAGCGGGTATTTATTCTTAGATAGCGACATATTTTTCTGAGACAAAATTCATTTGTTCCAGATATGGAAACACGCGTGCTACATAGAAAGCATTTACCATTTGTATTTAAAACTAATTCTTTCGATTTGGCAACACTTGTATTAGTGCTACAACTATTTAATAAAGATATTCTATCAACCGTATTATGGTCCATTTTTGCAAAATCTCAAAACTTAAATATATTGTTTGCTGTATAAAAGTTGGAGTTTGTACTCTGTAGTAAACTGTCACAGAAAACATGTTGTAAGTTGTAAACAAGAAAGTGATAAAGTGTTTTTATGCTTTACCTACCTATATGAAACCTATATGATAAACTGCATCAAAGCATCCGTTGATCTTTCTAAAGCTGAACTGAAACTGCTACTGCTTTAAAAGCTCAATTCCAGACTGGTCTTGTCTGGTCCTGTTCATCTCTGTCTGAATGAAATGTAACCCTTTTTCCTTTGTTTGCTTTGCTATATTAGAAGCATGTGGAGTTGTGGAGACAAGCATTCAAAATTCAAAACATTCATATATGAAATATATGAAGAAATTTTGCTGGACATATATGACCACTTTCTACAAAATATTTCATGCAAGAGATTTTGAGGTGTTTATACTTTACAATTAATGACCAACTATGATACATGATATGAATAATAAATGTTTATATTTAAAATATTTGTTTATTCTTATAAATATAGTGATTCAATAAAATAATTTAAGTTATTAATTAGAAAAGTTTTCTACATTTTACAAGTCTAAAATCTAAACTATAACTAACTTCTAAGTATTATGTATTATCTAAATACCAGCTTAAGTGAAACTTTGGATAATACATGGGTCAAATTATACATTATATTTAGATCAATTGTAGTAATAGTAATTTTGGTTAGTGGTATTATACCCATTTCCTGATCTATATTGAAGTAAATCATTATAAAAGCTCTGTTGATACTCTAATGTACCATTACCCTGGGGATAACCATATTTTCTGAAACTATCATAATTATAAGGCCCTTTTGGGGCAGCCTGATAACCAGCTTGTTGCGAAACTCCATTACAACCCCAAAACATTGTCGGTTCCGAATGTGCATTCGAACTATTTTGGTATAACAATTGTATCTTTTTCCCAATAATTGCATTATGTACTAAACATAGGTGAACCTGAAGAAAAAGATCAGATTCAAAAATAGTATCACAGTACTTACAGCGCATTCCAATGCCACCCTCATTCATGCTTATTCTTTGACAAGAGACTTTTTCAATTCGAAGAATATATTCGCAGTTCCTCTTGTGCTGCATAATTGTTATATTGGATGCTTTATATTCTAGGAAAAGGAAATCCAGATGACTAGTCATTTTATGGACATCCAGTTCAGCGGTTCCGAAAATCATCCCGCAACATGTAAATTTTGCATGATTGCTGCTTGCTCGTTCCTGAAATGTACGATTGCTTTCATGATATGGAAAATGCTGCGCTTGTTCGGACAAACCATTAATTTCCCATTTATTGGTTTCTGGATTCCACGAATAATTAGACATTGACTTGTCAACTTGATACTGAAGCAAAGTGGGATTTTCAGTTAAAAAGTTTGAAACACTATTAAATACTGGTGGTTGTTTAACTGTTTCACAAACATTTTGTGATGTTGATTTATTTGACATTTCGTGAGTTTGAGTTGTTGGTGGAATATTAATTGGCTTGTTGCAGTTATTCGGGTTATTTTCCCTGTTTACAACATTTGTAGTAACTTCTTTATGTTGTGCTGCTTTGCTAGATAAATTTGAGTTCGATTTCAAGTTGACAAACGAATTTTCCTCAATCTGCTGTTGAGTAATTTTCGTAGTTTCCGGAGTTTTTGAACATGTCGTCAGATGTTTGATCAATTCTTTAAGACTTCTAAATTTACTAACACAGTCTTCTTTTTTACAGCCCCAAGGTTTATAAACGCTAAACCTCGAATCAATAATGCGTATTAGATCCATGGTATTCTCAACGTTTCTTTGAAGCTTTAAAACTTTGCAGATCAGTTTTTCATAATGTTGCATGACTAAGTGATATTTCAAATTTGCAGTTTTGGAAAACCATTTGCAACAATATTTGCATTTTATGCTTGCCTTTTTTACGGCAACTTTTAAAAAGCGCTTGTGAACTGACTGAGCTTCTCCATTCCGAATTAATTCCCTACTTTGGCATATTGTACACTTTAGCACGTCGCTGCAAATACCTTGGAATAGGGTGCCTGGAATGGTTGGAAACTTTTGTTGGAGAAATAATGTATCGATATGATGACATAATATGTGAACCCGTTTATCCTTAATAGAAGAGCAACGAGCTTCACAAAACGGGCATTGAAATCGCTCCCCTATTTGTTTCCAGTCACTTACAATAAAATGTTTTGTCTTTTCAACAAATTTGCTATGCAAATTTTTGTCATTTTCTGAATCTATTGCTAAAACTGGTGTGTTTTTAACAACTGGTGTGTTTGTCGCATCATTATTCAATTGATCAGTAGTGCGTTTATCGGAAACGCTATTAAACTTTTGATTGTCCATCCGGTCTTTATCTTTACGAACACAAATACGTTTGTGTAGTTGTATACTTTTTGGCAAATATAAAGTTCTTTTACATCCATCAACTGCACATTTCCAACGCTTGAATGGGATGAATTCGCCAGTAACGTTTTCTGATGAAGGCTCTTCTTCAATCTCTTGTTTGATATGTTGTAGATTTGGAGTTGAGGTTGATTGGCAGAGTTTTTCCTTTTCATCAACTCTTGAAAGTACCACTTTTGGAAAATTTTGAACAATTAGTTTAAGTTGCTGGCAACCTAAAACGATTCAAAATGATAAATTAACTATAATAATTTGTTTATGTATAGAAATTATGCAATTAAATGCAAATTTTAAATCAAATTAATGCATCCAATTATATTAAAGGGCTTACTTTTTTCCATCACGGTGCATTTTAGATTGCTCAAAAGATTATTTCCAATATTATTCTGATAAATATTCACGTCGGTTGAATGTTTTAAAATCTGATAAAATGTTTTAAGTTGATCGTGTAGCAACATTTTAGTTAGCTCCAACTCTTGAATGAAAGTGGATAATTTTTCGGTCACTGCAAAACACTGAACACATAGACCAACTGAAAATTCAGATTTTGATTTTCCTGAAAATGTTCTTGGTAATGTGTTATCAGTTTCCTGGTTAATTTCCAAATATTTAGTTGTCATGGCGCCCGGAAATATTTCCAGAAAACGACAGATATCTCGGAGGCACATTTTCAATGTTTCGGAACTTGAAACTTGCTTATAGCACAGGAAACAGTGTCCCCCGGTATCCACAAAAATGTCCTTGGACTCCATTGTGACGTCTTTAGAGTTCGAATTAAACTTTATTTAATGGAAATTTTGTCTTGATAACGGAGATTTGAGGTTTTACAAACGTTTTACTTTTATTTCTAAGTTCCAACTCCAACAAGCACTAGTTACTGCTTTGACATAAAATGAACGAATGCAAACGTAAAATGTAAAGACGATGCAAATGCCTTTTGCTATTAGTCAATGTGGGTTTTGGATATACGAAATGTACTTATTAAACATTTTTATCGACTTTACGAGTTCAGATACATTAGAGTTTAAACTTGAAACATTTCCTTTTTATTGCCTTTTAGAGATACCAGTTAATTCATTATATTACACATATACGCACTCACTCCTTCTACATTATTCATGTTGTTTCGGCTTTGGTAACTTTGGTTCTCATCCATTCCAAAAGAGTCACAGTAAAAAGTAGTTATTCGTGGAATGGGCATACATAGTATAAAATTAAAAAAGGTTGTTTTTATTGAATGCGCGCATTCTTGTGTAGTAATCCTCTCTTTAGTCTAAAGTAAAGGTTTACTTATAAATATAAAACGTTTTCGGCTTATTGACGGGTTTATTAGTTGTTTTAAATGTACTCATTTACTAAGACGCTATTGCGTTAGAAT
>CM056169.1:3633161-3684939 GCA_029691765.1 Entomobrya proxima
GTATTTACGATCCATGCCACAACTAATGAGATAATGATAATGATGCAATGAGCCACGCTGGTGAACCAGACCCCAGTTTAGCATTACTACTTGAATTTTAAACAAAAACATACCTGCATGACTGTCCGGTTCCTTTCGAGCATTATAACCAGGGTTACGTGGAGCACGAGCCTCGAAAACGCCACTTTGGTACGCGTAGAGAAATATTAAAGGGCTCAAAATGAGCAGTGACGCAACCATCGTAAACTCAAACGATTTGATATTGTCATATTTAGAACCTCTGCTTTTGGACTTGGATCCATATACAAATGAAGTAAACCATGAGGAAAACTTTCCCAGTTGTTGGTTGGTCCATGTTACAGCTTTTGAATTTGCCAAATATTTCAACAAGGCTTGCATCCATGTCTGGGAATAAAACTCTTTACACGAATCTTCATCGTTTCTAGCTGGAGTTTGTATTCCAAACTCAGAATAGTCCTCACTGGGGAAAGCATACTTGGAAAGCACTCGAATATCAAAAGGATTTATTAGATGAACGTCCAAAATTGAGCTCGTTTGGTGCAAGGTCGCACTGGCGTTGAGAGACGCTTGGGTAAGCTTAAAAGATGCCAGGAGAACCGCTGAGTAGCCAGCGTTGGCAGCGTTGATAAGCTTTTTGTGAATAGAGCATGCACCATCTTCCTCAGCTCCGATAACCAGCACCCATGCAGGCTCTTCATCGAACAGATTGCTTGATATGAAGGCAAGAAAGGATTTCGGGTATTTCAATATTTGGTGCAGTAAAGATGAACCCGGAGGACCATGAATAGGATCTTCACAGGTATATAGCGGACTTGATATTTGGAGGTAGGCCGGTTGTTTTGTAAACCATGTCCCACATTCGGATATTCTAACAAAGTCACTAGCTGATTGAAACACGACGTGGTTTGAGATTCGGTTTTGAATCACAAAGTCACCGGACACTACAGCCGAAATGGCTATTGAGTATAATATAACGAAACATGATAAATGCTTGTGGGTATTTGTGTAAATTGCAAATTGCATTTCAGTTTTGCTGCTTCAATTTTGTAGTTAGTTTGTGAACTCTAAGTATCTATTTGTACTGAAAAGCTACGAAATCTAAGGTAACAAAATTCACGAATGATTGATATTTAAAACAAATCAATAAATACTTGGGAAACTATATAATCAAACTGTTTATGCCGAAAATAAATAGCTGGTGGAACTATAATTGATATATGTAGAATGCATGAATACAGTGCAACGATAAGAAGAGAGTCTGACAATAAGTAAATATTCGTGTTTTGAAGCAAACGACCCATTACAATTACACTAAAAGCCCACATTGGAGTTAAATACTACGTCTTCAATTTAAAAAGTTTTGACTCTGACTCATGCTTGCTCGATCGAGCTCGAGGAGGGGCAAAATTCATAAACGTTTATGAAAGTTACGCGAGTATAACTGCACCTTCATATCTTGCATTTTTTCAAGTATCTACTTTTACTTATATATTATATCCTGGAATATCTGATATTGCATCACCATCACCATGTCGTAAGTATGAAACGTTGTAGTAGTGATCGCAAAATTGTATTTTTACAACGTGAATCACATTTTGTTATTATCTTCCAGGAAATCAGTAGTTTCCCGAAGTATTGAGGCACAAGTGCTTGTTTTATTTGAGGCGGAAACTGATCAAAAGCAATGTAATCGGCCATTGCATAGTTTGGTAGCTGGTAATCTTGAACTATGCTTAATTTTGTAGCTTTATTGCCATGATCACTTGATGGAAATACATTACTAAATACTGTATGGAAATACATTACTAAATACTGTATAGAAATACATTACTAAATACTGTATGGAAATACATATACAGAGAATACACAATATATTTATGATTTATGAGTCTCTGACAACTGCTCACTGAAACGACTTGGTATCAACTAACATGCAGTTTTTATGTATTTGTTGTATCATATTTCAAAATTATGAAAAGGTCTTAATGAGCTTTAGAGTCTTATAAATATAGGAAGAAACATCAGTGTAATGGAATTTATTCTACAGAATAATCTGACATCTGTGTGAAATGTGTAATCAAAAAGACTAACCTGGACTTTGACTTTATTTTCAGTTAACCTGAAAAACATCTTGAACTATGGTATTAACTTGAAACATTTTGTATTAAAGCGTAAATTTGTGTTACAGCGCAAATTTCACATGCACATCACATACAAAATTCTTGGTTAGCCAAATTTTAAAATTGTATAATTTCTTGCATCTCTTGTGGAGTTTAAACTAGGTTGCCATGACAGTAATTTTTCAGATTTTAGGACTGGTTCTGTTAATTCTTTTTTAGATGCGTTCCCACACGCAAAGATGTGTACAATTTATCATAATTTTGCAAGACAATTTTCACGTGAAAGTCAAGTGTTGTTTTTAGGGTTATTCACAATTTTTAACAACTGAGTACAACTGCGTAATAGGTATTCACCAGTGAAAAAGGTTGTTCTTCCGAAATATTTTTCATTTCAAATTAGTTTATACATTCTTAAGCAAAGACAGTACTTTGCTTCGGTATCGTAGGTAGGCAACGTACTTTATGGCAAAAGATGCAAATGGCAGCATCATTTTTAGCCAAATGTACTTGGCAGGCAAAAATTAAAATATTGCTTCTTCAGGGATATATTAATCTTAAATCCATATTTTAACGATAACAATCTTTCACAAGCATATACACTACTTTAATCTTAGTTTAGAATATTTATACATGCGAAGGACCATTTCTGTGTAATCTTCCTATTTCTTTAGTCCAGGCCATTTTGATAGTGATATTGTCAACAAATTCAACCTTATTCGAAAATTTTAAACAACCAAGTAGACCTCATAATAAGCATTATCCAAACCCAGAAAATTTTTGAAACATGGAATAAATACCAAGCTAGAAGTTTTGTATAATATGTAAATGTATTACATACATACATATAATTACTATTTCAAAAGTTTTTAATTGTTTTATTAACGGAGACGCAGTAAATTATTGTGATATTCCAGCTTATGTTTATTGATAAATATGCTGCGTGACACGCAATTCAAACAGAATTGTCAGAGTTTTAGAGAATTAAATGCATGAATCCTAAACTTAACTGGAACTGAAAATATTTTAAAAATTTGTGATTTTATGACTTATGTATATAATCATTTGCTCAAATATAGGATAAGTTGTTATAGGTGAGACTATAGGTTCGCCATTTTATGCAAACAAGGTGACTACGTCAGTAAGTAGTAAGCATTGTTTTATCGGATTGAATAGAAGTAGTGTCAACTTAAATACGACACTGTAAACAAAAGGACATGATAGATTATCAGTTTAATTAATGATCTCGTGTCAGAATACATATTGCTACAATGCAGTGTGCTAGCATACTATATAAAATCGAGCAAGATAATGAACGGATAAAGTTTATTCGGCGTTTTATTAATCGATATCTGTAATCACTTTGCTAGCGGAGCGGCTGTATTTAACAAAGTAGTAAATCTGGATTCTGTCTATATAATATTGTTTACATAATGGACGTGACTAAATGCATGCATGGGTTCAATTCAATCCCAACTCATGCATCATAAAATTCAGTAAGGTGATAAATAAATCGCACGTAATAAATGACATGAATGATAATATGGGTTATCTTCAATTTTTCAACCATTGTTTTATCAAATCAGTTGACATTTTATTGATTCTGCCTGATTCTGCCTTAACACAGTATCTAACATTTCCACGTAAATCTCTAATACTTGTTAATTTACTTGTAGCCTGTACATGAAATTGGTTGGATAGAGTTTTGGTTTCTTATAACCTGTGCACGTACAAACAACTTATTACAGATCCTGTAATTTATTGATTTATCAGATAATATAATTCTAATCTATTGACAAATACTAGCTTTATAACGTTGTCATTCATTTTCCCAACTTCTTATAAATCAAACCTTCATAGTTCCGTGTAATGTTTTTAACGAGGAAGTCAGTGTAAAACCGACAGTCGTGGATCACATACAAAAATTTCTACCTGGTGTTCTTAGGTAATTATGATTATTTTTTGTAAGTTGTAAATCATACAAAAATTCTAAGCCTTAATAAATTAACCTGTTTGTATTTAAGGGTTTTCGAAAACATCCAGTTCCAATAATGAATAAACTTGTACTTTTAACTCTGACATCATGCCTTGTGCTATGTCTCTCCATAACTACGTGCATGGCTCACCCAATGGATTATGGTGAAGAAGGCTGTGAAATGGATCCAAAGGGCGAGCACATTTGTACCGCAAAACCAAATTTACGTTGTATTTATTTTAACGAAGAATGCAAAACAAAATGCGATTGCGAGGTTAATTTTGAGTATGACGCGGATAGTAAGGAATGTGTGGAAATTGTCACAACAACGACAGTTGAAACCACTGACACTACCATAGATGATACTACTGGAACCTCCCCAGCTGCACAGTTCATAAAGCAGGCCGATTTTTCTGAGACCTGCAGTTTTGCTGGAGAAGGACCAAAACTCTCAGGACTTTTAGCACTTTTCGTAGGTTTATGCCTTGTAATGCTGCATTGATTTAATATTCCACTGGAAATAAACTTGAAAATACTGCGAGGGGAATGCATTATGAAATAAATCCAATGGTTATCCAAAGTGACTGTTTTTTACTTTATTATTCATTTAATGGTTTTTGTTTGGCATCAAATTATGCATTAAATTTTAATGGTTTATAAATATAAAAATTACTCAAAATCTTCTCACTTTGCGGGAATAAACGCAGTAAAATGTTACATGCACAACTTTAGGTTTTACTCCTTGTAAAAACACTTTGATTTCATTGAACCAGAAGTAGATCTTATAAGTGTAGTGCATAGCCATGGCACAAAGGTTTTTCCATGTTAAAGTATTCATGCCGATTTCGGCCACAAATACTACTACCGTAACAAAAAGATTTATCATCCACAATATAAAAACGTATAGGATTCTGCTTTCCATTGGGAGTGCTCCAACTTGCAGGGATTTTAAATGGTGTACTCCGGTACTTCCTTGATATCTACACCTATCTTGCACTCTCGTGGAATACAAAATAGCATAATGTTCCTGGATTGCTCTTTCGTCGATTCCTGCTTCTACAAATCTTTGAAATATACTCGCGTACTCCAAATAATCATTTCCCACAAACGCCCAATACCCATTTACTGGAAACAAATGTCTTTTTCCTATGTAACATCGTCGGTTGTAAGCCAACTTTGGATTTTCTATCAAGTAGTCATTAGCTTTCAGTGCACAATGTAAAGCAAATATCCAACTAAATAAGCCGGCGGTTTTTTCCTCGGTTGCTAACTTTTTTGTACTCTCTTCAAGACTAATACTATGACTAATAAACGCGTTTTTCAATAGTTGCTTAGCAACTGCAAGATCGCTTGTGGTATCATCTACCGAAGTAGGAATATGCTCAACTATGCCAGCTACTAAACTTTGAATCCAACGCTGAGGAAAAAATAATCTGAAATTGTTGTCCTGGAGCTGCTTTAACTTTATAAATGTTTTGTCTTTGGCTGGTTTGATTAGTACACTTGTCAGCTTGGCAGTAATGTTACCAGCGATTACAATACAAAAAATCATCCATAGTATCAGCAGACCATACCGCTTATTATTGCGCTTATAGCTCTTGCCAATTCCATGTGAAATTAGAGGGGCAATTAAAAGCAGAAAATCTAACTGGTTATTTGTCTTTCTGCGGGTAAAACATCCTACAATCAGAAGTGTAAAAAGTAATAAAATCCACACTGGCAAGTCCGCTGTAAACAAGAATACTTTAAAAACGAAGTATTGATCATTTTGTCTCTGACGATTGGAACAATAAACAAAGTTCAGCGCGTTTGGGTGGGTCTGGATAAACTTTATTTTCCCATTGTGAAAGTCACTAACATTTTTTATTGATCTGCCACGAGATTCAATTGCTTTCACTCCTCGATGTACAAGAGAATAACTAACCTCCGTAGTCGTAGTCAAATGTTTCAAGTAATAAAATTGTAAAGATGCGTTAGCAGCAACTGCAATATCAGATAGAACTATTGTAAATGGAGCAACATTTGGTGGATTATTGAACATGTCACGGTACTTGGTGAAATATTTGAGTGAAAGTAGAGCACCTTCCGACTCATTAGTACCATATAAATCAAAAAGCAATATTTTTCTTGGCCCTGGTTTTCCTATAACTTTTGATAAGTTAGAAGTTAAGAAAAGTAAATACCATAAAGTTGATACATATTCAAGTCTCGATGAGGATAACATGGTAAAATATTCCATTGTCCAGTACGTTTTGTGAAACAATGACTATACCAGTGCAATGAATTCTCATCATATAGCAAATTACACATTATATACAATAGGAAGAATTAATTTCGAATAGTATTCCATAATATCATGAGACACTTTCGAATAACACGACCTTTTTGTGTAATTATTATTTATCTTTGACAAACACAAAAACTTTTTAATAAAAAATACCGTAGCGTGAGACAATGATGGAATGAAGATACTTCATTAAATTGAAACGTTGTATGTTGTATGTAAGTACTCGACAAGTATATAGCACTTATTCAGATCATCCGTTTCAATATCTGACAAAGTTTTATCACATTCCAGTTTATGTGTACATTATTATTTTGCTGAAAACAAGACTAAGTCTTGTAAACGGTCAAGCTTATCAACCTAAAATGTATGTAATTAAATGCGAGAAAATGCAAATACATACTATTGAACGAACATCGTTTTAGTACTATTTCATGAACAACAATATGTATATTTTCTTTTACAAACTTCGAACTTATCTCTATAATTTTTGAAAATTGCATATCTACTTTACCACGGTGCCGTTACCCCAGCACCATGAACGCATTTCCCCAGCACAATGAAAAATCATTTCCCCAGCACCACGGTTCCAGCAACACGGAAACATTTCTCCAGCACCATGAACACATTTCCCCAGCACCACGGTTCTAGCACCACGGAAATCATTTCTCCAGCACCACGGAAACATTTCTTCAACACCATGAACACATTTCCCCAGCACCACGTTTCTAGCACCACGAAAATCATTTCTCCAGCACCATGAACACATTTCTCCAGCACCACGGTTGTAAACCACAACCAGGCGCGTACCCAGCTCTGCGACCTGGGGAGGGCACGCAGTTAAAAAATGCTCAGTTTTTCAAAAAATTGAAATTTCAACTGACACTTTTGAATTTTTTATGTAAGAGCACAATAAAAACACATATAAGCAGTTGTGTTACTGCGATCTCTGTAATAGAAAGTGATATTTCTTATAGGTGTGCGCGTTAGCGCACAGCTAAATTTGAAAATTGGTTTCATTAATTCCCAATTTGAACTTTGATTTTGCGTATTTGGTCGTTTTAGGGACGCTATTGTGCAAAATGAATCCAGAAATTACGGAACTACGTCCTTGTGTTCCAAATATTCTACAAATATAAATATTGCTAGCGTAAGCGCGCAGATTTGTTATATTTTTCAATTAAATTTTGAAAAATTTTCCTTCCCTCTCCTAGTCTGGGGTGGGCACGGGCACCATGTGCCTACCCCTTTGGTACGCCACTGACCACAACTTGAAATTTCTTCAGTTTTCACTTGGGTTCAATTTTTGAGGATTTGTGACGATTATGCGATTTTTACTTGGGTTTGGATTTCTGTAGACTTTTTGTAATTTTCGCTTGAGTCTGAAGATTTTGGCGATTTTCACTAGGGTTGAATTTTTGAGGATTCTTGGCGATTATACGACTTATACTTGAATTTGGATTTGCGAATTTGCGCGATTTTGACTGGGTTTAGATTTTTGAGGAATTTGAACTTTGAATTGGGTTTAAATTTTTGATGATTTTAAATGATTTTTTTGGGTTTTGACTTGGGTTAAGATATTTTATGAATTTTTGGGTTTTGACTTGGGTTAAGATATTTTAAGAATTTTTGGGTTTTGACTTGGGTTAAGATATTTTATGAATTTATGGGTTTTGACTTGGGTTAAGATATTTTATGAATTTTTGGGTTTTGACTTGGGTTAAGATATTTTATGAATTTTTGGGTTTTGACTTGGGTTAAGATATTTTATTTGGCTAGTGTAGAAATAAGTGCATGTTCGAACATATGACAATTTATTTGGCTTGGAATACTCATGGGAATTTTAGGTGCCCGTTGTTTGGTTGTAATTTTAAATCTAACCTAAAACAACCTTACTAAAAAATAATCAATTAAAACGATTAAATTCTTAAAAGCAACTTAAATAGGTTAGTCAAACTAGTTGTGCGTGTGCGTGTCTTGCTTCTCCAACCCCTCCAGTATTTCATGTTGCTGTGTGGTGCTGGAATCGTGGTGCCGGGGAAATGCTCTTTCATGTTGCTATGGAAATGTGTTCATGTTGCTGGAGAAATGTGTTCATGGTGCTGGAGAAATGATTTCCGTGGTGCTAGAACCGTGGTGCTGGGGAAATGTGTTCATGGTGCTGGAGAAATGTTTCCGTGGTGCTAGAACCGTGGTGCTGGGGACATGATTTTTCATGGTGCTGGGGAAATGTGTTCATGGTGCTGTATTTACCCCACCCCTTACCACCTTGGTTCGGGAGACAGCACAAAGTTGAACCGTAGTACGTAATACGGATACGTAAAGATATTCAGTTGAAGAAACAGGAAAATGCTTGGCAAACCGAAATTTGTAGCGTTAATGCCCTGTCGACAACCTTTTTACCAAATGCTTTAATTGTTTTACATCAGTACCATTACTTTTTAGAAATTCTAAATGGTGAATGGCTTATTATTGCAAAGTTGCTTAAAGCTTGTAAAATTATGAATGCGCAATAAAAAGCAGTCTTTGGCGGAGAAAAATACTTGCATAATGTATCTGGAAGGATTTTTCCATGTTTTGCATAAAACTATACAATAATAGCAATACAATAATATGCGTTTTTAAATGATGTCTTTTAAACTAAACATAACATGCACTGGTATGAAATACCTAAACGCCCTTAGCACTTTTCCAGCTACAAAATGCACACATTTGGAAATCATGTCTTCAGAGTCTTCAAAATTCAGATGACAAAACGAATGCTGACATTGACTGGGAGTCATCTTTAAATACTTACGACGCTCTCTGTAACTTTGACGTATAGTTAAGTACTTACCTAATTGTGAAGAGTCAAAGCTGGAAAATGTCTGAGCCGGAATGCATAATTTGTTTGGAAAGCTTAACAGAAGACGATAAGTCGAAGCCTTGCTTCAAAACTCGCTGTGGTCACTACTTTCACCGGGACTGCCTTATACAATGGCTGGACAGGTAAACTTAACCTACTAATCAGTGGGTAATCAGCTGTAGTTAGGTAATAATTACTCCAAATTAATTTGTGCATCGTTTTGGTTTCCAGTTCAGCTCCGCTGAGGGCTTCTTGTCCCATGTGTCGACGTAGTGTGTCCGATCCCCGATTCAAGAAGCGCTTGGCGTCATTCGTCAATAAGGTGTGGAAAGGCTGTGTATTCACTGGAAAGTGTCTTCTCGTGCTACCAATACTGATACCCGTTTGCTGCTGCGTTGTTATATGCTCCTTGATCATGTGCTGCATTGTCGCGTGCAACAATGGAACCGGAAGTAGCTTTCCCTCAAGGGTTCATAGGCTCTCATCTCAACTTGGTCAGATACGCTAATAACTATACAATAGTTAAGTAATTTTTAAAATGTTTTTTTTATGAAATTAGCGTTTTTATAAATATTTTTGTAGTTTTGTCAACTTATTTTTCAACATTTAAACTTTATTGAAAGTTAATTACATTCTAAAATTGTGTCATTGGGTACATCAATATTTCATTGAGTGCAGTTATAAACGTTGAGTTCTACTTAAGTTTCAACTTAAAATGTTAAGTATGATTACTAATAAATTATCATCCATGAAGACTTTTACATTACTCTATATAACTTTTTATGATAATACTGGTAAATATTTTCTATAATTACAGATACTAAAGCAATGCTAATTAAACAATGACATATTTGCAACACTCCTTCAAGCATGTCTATTGACATTGGTCTAAGTTCCTCTTCCTTTTCCTGCTTTCTCTTTGTTCTTGAATTTTGGTTCAATAAGTATCCAATAATATTACTTTTCACTAAGGTTTCATCTGTATCCTGTGGCTGAAGCGTTTTTATCATTTTCAATCTAGCCAATATATCAGAGTTAAAATTCCAATAATTTGCCAAACCACTTGATCGGATTTGCCTTAAAACGTGTTCAATTTTGTTATTAAGAAAGAATTTACGGAGAAGCCAGCCATGGCAACTTACAAAGTTTGTTATTTTATGCTGAGTTACTACTTTAAAGTTTTTGAAAACGCCTAAATTAGATCTAAACAGATTCACATACGACTCCGTATCTACAAATGCAAACGTTTTTAATTTTGATGTTTTTGTGGTATTTACTATACTTTGAAAGTTCTGTAGAAAACTGCTATTCAACAGAGAAACAAATCTTAATCTTGAAACTATTCGCTGGTAATATTGTGGAAGATGAATATATCCATTCTGTAATTGCTTTCTTTCTTTTTCAAGTAGCGCTTTGCCTTTGCTTTCATTCTGAACATGGTTTGTGCTCAGGACTAAATATGCAGGTTGCAGCAGTCGCTGTAAAAGCGATTCTCCAACTAGAGTAAAGTTTCTTTGTCTTTGTGCGGTAGAAATGGTAAAAACTGGTACATTTGCATAAGCGAGTTCCTTAAAAGAATTTGGTACCACAGGAGTATATTCGGAAGCCAAAAATGAGTAAAGCTGTCCATCATAGCAATTGATTATTAGCAACGCGTAAAAGTTCCACTGTACCCATAGTCCATAAGCTAAATAGGTTTTAAACAAATGACGTATTTCATCATGATTTTGGTCAACCATGGAAGCTACAGTTAAGAATAACCACTCAAGATACGATTTTAGTTTCCAAGAATCTAAAGATCTAGTTGTGACCATCATGATAGCGAAGGGCATGATTAGTATTGAGATGAAAATAGCTATCCAAACAATCTTCTGAAATGGTTGTGTCATGGCACTTAGGTTATTGTGTTGTTTTTCCGAAGTTGCAATTAAAAAAGCAAAAGAATCCTGATTGAAACCTGAAACTGGTAATTCGTATCTTATCCAACTTGATTTGAAGGTTTTCAATATTGTGGCTAGGGGAGGTGCTACTTCCATGCGAAACGACAAATCTCTTGTATCAATTCGCCCTTGTTCAAAGCGTATTGTAATGTTTAGATAAGTTTTTATTAAGCAATTTGCATTTAATAAAGATGGTGCATTAAAATATTGCAGACAATTAAATGGATCATTTGAAAACTTTCCTGTACGAAGAACGTGACCTTGCATGTCTTGATGCAGCCAATTCCAGTGAGCTTTTATTTGTTGTAACGTGTGCGACTGTTTTTTTGAAAATAATGTATGGCTAGAAAATTTCCTACAAATTATCGACACACAGACAAACGTTAGCTCACCATTTTTATTTAAAAGCAATGGAATTCCAGTATAATTTAGGCTATGTAAATTAGCATTAAGAAAGTATTCTGACATGTTAAGACTTTCATCCTCACTGGAAAAGAACACATTGAAACTAGGATCACTTTCTCCATTCCGAAGAATAATAGGAATTAGTGCGTCTTGCTTGATTTCATGAAATATTACATGACATTCACTATGCTTTGTGGTTTGTGAAGGCGATCGTATCATTGGAGTTTTCCAACGTAATGAATAAGATCTATTTAAAGCTTTACCGACTTGAAAAATATATGGAGTATCAGGAAACACCAAAGTTTGTACGGTAAGAAATATTGAGTACACACGCAACACTGAGGAGTTAAAATATCGCCAAGTAATTAAACAGTTTCTAAATACTTTCAAATTTTTATCGATTTGAATTGTCATGTCGACGTACTGCGATGACTTACAATGGCCAATGACTTTTAGGATTAAATGTAAGAGTAGTATAAAAACGACAAAAGTTTTACCTTTGACCCCATGAATTATTTGGCAATAAGAAATACGCTAGGCTTAAATGAAAGATATTTTAAAATGCGAATTGACGTGTAGTGCCTAGTTCTGTTTGAGGCTGTCGATTACAGTTATGAGTACTGCATTTATGCCTAAGATTTCTTCAATACAATGTCAGCGTTAACAAAGTGCAGTATAAAAGCCAATGTGTCGATATAATTTGGAATATTTAAATATTTTTTTAAATTATAAACACAAAAAAAACAAGCAAACACAAAGGTTCAACAAATTAGTCGAGTTTTGTTGTTTTTTATTTAATTGATGGATATCATTAAAAGTTTTAAAGATACAGAAAATTGTAGAAGTATAATATAGTTAAACCCAATTCTCTACAATTACTTCAATATTCAACAAATTGCCTGCTTTTACTAACGGCATACAAGAGCTTTCTCCATAAACCAACTAATACCTCCACACTTTTGTAAAATGCCATTATAGTGTTGATACGTTCACGTGTCCCAAATTAAAGTATTTATTACGTAGCTGAGCATAGTGAAGCTAGTATTGAGATTGTTATATTTGTCTGTCCGTCTGTCTGTCTGTGTGTGTGTGTGTGAGCACGATACAGGCCAGACGGTTAGTCAGAATCACACCAAATTTGGTACAGTGATTCAATGGGTCATCAGGAGGAACCCTATTGATTTTGAACCTGATCAGTCATCCCCCTGGGGTAATAGGGGGAGGTAACCCTCCTGACCATATGCTTTGTCAGAATCGTACCAAATTTGGTATCTTGATGCTTTGGGCCACCGTAAGGAACCCTGCTGACTTTGAGTCAGATTAGTCATCCCCCTGGGGTAGTAGGGGGAGGTAACCCCACTGGCTATATGATTTGTCAGAATTGCACCAAATTTAGTGTAGTGATTTACAGCATCATAAGAATGAACCCTATTGACTTTCAGTCCTCTTGGTCATCCCTCTGGGGTAATAGGGGGAGATAACACCCCTGACCATACTCTTTGTCTGAATCACACCCAAATTGGGTATAATGATTTACTGGTTCATTAACCATATTGATTTTGAACCAGATTGGCCATCCCTTTGGGGTAATATGGGAAGGTAAACTTCATGACCATCTGCTTTCGATTAAATAACACCAAATTTGGCACAACTCAGAGATTCATTGGGTCATAAAAACCCGTATTCCTTTTGAAATTCAAAAACCAACTGCGATTGCTGAAAATCGCGCTAGATTTGGTTCTTTCAGTTTCATCAGTTCTGTTAGTACGAACGAACAAACGCTGCATAGCTTTATTTCCATTCAGTGAAACAAGAACGGGCTGTCACAGTAATAAGTAAACGCTGTGTGTCTGGTTTCAACTAGAAATTTTCTGTGAAGCATTCTTACTGTTTTCCAAAATCATTCGTGCAATTGCAAATCTTGTTTGAACGAACAAAACTCAACCATGACAATTTTCTTGTTTTGAAAGTCGGAAGATCCCAAAGCTAAAAATATCTGCAAACTGTGCTTTAGTTAAACATAAATCAGCAATATTTTTTATTTTGTTTTGTTGCAAATTAAATCTGTGTTTTGTGCGAGCAAAAAGCAAAAATTATCACGTGTAACTGTGAAATAGTTAGACTTGTTTTAAGAAGGCTAATTTTACTTATTGACTGATCAACTCTATTCCCTTATTTTGTTTGTGTTTGAGCGAGCAAAAAGTTTCGTGTAAACTTTGTTAAGTAGTTAAAGGCAACAAACAGTTATCGAAATGCCACGAACACGGAAGAAAAGTGATAAGGCTCGCAGACAGCAGCAACGCCAAATAATGGCAGAAACCCGATCCACTAACGATGAGGCAAGATCAGCTGAAAGGGAGCGAAACGCTACAGCCATGGCCCTAAGACGTGCTAATAATGAGGAGGCAAGGTCAGCCGAGAGGGAGCGAAACGCTGCAGCCATGGCCCTGAGACGTGCTACTAATGACGAGGCAAGGTCAGCAGAAAGGGTAGGAAACGCTTCAGCCATGGCCTTGAAACGTGCTACTAATGCAGATGCCAGGTTCGCAGAGCAACAAAGGGATACAAGGTCCCGTGCTACCAAGCGTGCTAACAATCAGGAGGCAAGGTCAGCAGAACAAGAAAGGGATACAAGGTCCCGCGCCACCAAACGTGCGAACAATCCGGAGGCAAGGTCGGCAGAACAACAAAGGAATACTAGGTTCCGTGCCAACAAGCGCACTATTGATATGGAAAGCAGATCAGCTGAACAGCAAAGGGATACTAACTCACGTGCTAGAATGCGCCAAGATAATCCAGCAAAACGGAAGCTGGATTTTTCCAATACTGCTCAGGCACAAACTAAGCGTCGGATCTTCAGGTCATACGAGAACTTTCAGACTACAGAAAGGAGATTAAGGACCATCCTGTTCATGTTTGTGTATGTTGCGGACGCTTGCTTTACAGCTTTCAAGTGTATAAATTAAAGCTTGATTTCCTTCAGAAAAAGTTTGATGATGAGTTTTTGAAGCTGGTAATTTGCTTCAAGCACCAATCCCGTGTAGTCACAAATCTAGTATTCTGTTGCACGTGCCAAAAAGGAGTTAAGACAGGTGTTGTTCCCCGTCTTTGTCTTTCCAATGGATTGGAATTTCCGGAAATTCCTGAGGAGTTGAAGGTATGCACGCACAAATAATTTTATATGACTTTATGCTGACTAACTAGATTTATTTGTACTATTCATTTGGTTCTGAACCAGGATCTGACGGAACTTGAAGAAAGATTGGTAGCAGCACGGACGCCATTCATGCAGATTCGACCATTAGGTTATGAAGGCCAGCTGCAACTTCGAGGAAGCATTGTCAATGTGGAAAATAATCTGGATAAAGTTGCATCTAAAATACCAAGGGCGATGGACGAATCCAATACGATCCAGGTTCAATTTATGAGGCGAATGCGCTACACTCGTCCACTTTACCACGCAAATATTCGGCCATATTGCTTGCACCGAGCTGGAGAATATTTGGTCAAAACACCTGCATATCAAGCCCAGAACATCAGACTTTCCAAAATTTGGGAAAATGCAAGGCCCGGTAACTAATGTATAATGATTTATGTTCCAATTACATATGTTGCACGTACATATTATATATTAATAATAATTTTGCCATTCATTAAAGGTGACAGTGTACCATTTATTGTTTCGGATGGTGATGAAACAACTGAGTCCCCTGATGCAACTAATATTGACTCTGCTACGCTTGAGCAACAACAAGCTTTTGATGGTTTGAAACAAATCTTATACAGTATACAGTAGTTTTTTCGTACAAATTTATTAATTATGTACGTTTATCTAGAAATTGTTGGCGCAGAAGACACGGTGATTTTTAATCAAACTGACTTTTCCAAGGACAAAGGAATTCAAGTTGCACCAGCGGAAGATAATATACCAATACCATGTCACTTGGATCCAAATGCCGAGGAACTTGCCTTTCCAAAAATATTCTGTGGACAACTTAGGAAATTGAACCCTGCGGCTAAACTAACTATGTCTGATATTTACAAGTCCGAATTACTTCGTCATGATCCCCGTGCCTGCGTACCAACAAAAGTCCTGTACAACTTCAAACGGTCCTTTAACGAGAAAGTTCGCTCTGCGTATTCAATCTATTTAAGAAAAGGAAAAGGCAAACGAAACTTTCAGGCGTCCCAAGTCAAGAAAGCTGAATTCGTGAAGGACATCATTAAAAATGACGAGGGTTACGCAGTTTGGAAAGATTTGCGATCCTCTCCAGCATATTGGGCGGCAAAATGCAAGAAAGTTATAGCGATGGTCCGACAACTTGGAAAATGCACATTCTTCATTACATTTTCCGCAGCAGAACGCAAGTGGCCGGAACTTCTTCAAAATCTGTATCACAGAGCAAATGGAAGAGAAATCACTGAAGAAGAAGCTCGAAACCTTACAGACGAAGAAAAGGTTCAACTAATCCGTAACGATCCGATTACATGTATGCGGCATTATGACCAACGCTTTCGAGCTCTAAAAAAGCATCTCATGCTTGCAAAAAATGGTAATACAAGATTACGTAAATTTTCTGATATTCTGAAATGAGTAAGTAAAATCTGATCGAACATATATTTCTGTCTTGTAGGGGTTTTTTATCCTTATGAATGCGTTGACTACTTCAACCGAATGGAGTTTCAAATGCGTGGTTCACCTCATATGCATGGAATTTACTGGATCGAAGATGCGCCGAAATACAACGAGAATGATCAAGCTTCCGAACAGCAGGTCACTGAGTTCATAGATCAATACATTACTTGTGCGCGTACAATGGAGGAATGTATCGGGTACCAGCTTCACAAGCACACGCTTACTTGCAGAAAGAGGGTTGGAAAAAATAAGTGCAGATTTGGATTTCCGAAGCCCCCACTTCCTAGAACAGTGATTTTGCATCCCTTTCCAGATGATATTCCCAAGAAAAAACGAGAAGAATATCAAAAAATATTCCAAAATGTCCAGAAAAATCTCAATGAAAATCGAAGAACTTCAAACGACAATTCTCCTTTCGACGAGTTTCTAACTGAAATTGGAGTACCGATGGAAGATTACATTCTAGGTATTTCTTTTTTGCTCGATCAAAATAATTTATTTGTAGTTTATTGATTATATTATATATGTATATTTTTTTACTTATTTGTTTTAGGAATACGCAGTTCTATCAAACGTTCTTCTGTCTTTTTGAAACGAAAAGTTAACGAGGCGTTTATGAATCCATACAATGCTAAACTGCTACACGCATGGGGTGCTAACATGGACATTCAGTATGTACTAGATACGTTTGCCTGTGCAAGATATTGCGTTGGATACATTCTTAAATCAGATGGTGGAATGTCGAAGTTAATGAGACAAATAAACCAAGTTGTGACATCAGGAAATGCTGAAATCTCAAAGAAACTTGATAAATGTGCACAAGCTTTGTGGACTGGGACAGAAACATGCGCTCAAGAAGGTGGTGGATTTCTGATGGGTACAAAAAACACCGAGAGTACCACACAGGATATCTTCATAAACACGTCACTACCAGACGAACGGACCTTTATTCTTAAATCTAAGGAAGAACTTGAGCAAATGAAAGACGATGACGAGGACGTTGCAGCTAAAGGATTGCTAGATCATTATGCGAATCGTTCTGAAGAACTTGAGGATGTCTGTCTTGCAGATTTTGCAACAATGTATGAATACGTTTCCAAAAAGAAATTGCAGAAATCTGGAAAAACGGAGGAAGACGAGGATGATTTGGACGGTGATTTTGAACGAGCAAACAATGAGATGGATGGTGCGGACTCAGATTTGTTTCAACAGAATGATGGAAACGGTGCCATGCGTAAACGGAAAGGAAAAAGAAAAATCGCCAGATTCAGACATTTTAGTGAAAAACGAGAGCCTGATGACTACTTTCGGGAACGGCTTACACTCTTTCTCCCATGGAGAGATGAAGAAGTTGAGATTGTTAACTTATGCCCAACAGACAAAATGGACAAGTAGGGTTTGCAAATGAGGCTTTATCGGGCTACCCGATGAGCTTTTTGTTTTCGGGCTTTTCTCGAGCTACCCGATGAGCTACCCGATAACTGGGTTTCTATGTAAATTTCCCCAATGGAAAACATACAGTGTATTCCATTTTGTATTGCACTGGCGGACAAAATTGCTGAACAGCGCTTGCTAGGCGTAGCAACGCATTCACTATGTGCTACGCCTAGCAAGCGCTGTCTAGCATTGGGCGTGCTAGTACAAAGAAAAAAACCCAAAATACCGCAAATTCTTAACAACCAAGGAAATTATATGGGGAAAAAAAGTTTCGGGTAGCCCGATAAGTTTCGGGTAGCTCGATAAGAAAATAAACGGGCTTTTTATCGGGTAGCCCGATGAGCGTTACTTGGGTTGCAAACCCTATGGACAAGTATAAGGAAAACAAGGATATGATTGAGTTAAATTCCAAGCCGTTCTACGCAGATGATAATTTTACAGATGAAACTATAAGAAATTTGGTAGATGAGCAGCCAGAAGACGATTCAGACAATGAGGATGAAGATGAGGAGGCTAGGGAACAATTTGAAGAGCAAATGCAGCTGGCAAATGCAGAACTTAACTTAAGCAATCCTACTTCTACTAGTAGAGCTAAGCAGTTCCTTCGCGCCAAGGAGTACGAGCATGAGAAATATTTGGATCACATGCGTTCATTGAATCCTAAACAACGGAGATTTGTTCTAAACGTACTTCATCTTCTCAAGACTTCTGACAAACCATTTTACTACTTTCTGAGTGGCGGAGCTGGCGTTGGAAAAAGTCACGTCATCACGGCAATAGTACAGTGCACGCTCAAATATTTTAACTCCTTGATAGACAGAAACCTAAACAGCACACCTGTAATCGTTGGTGCATTTACTGGAAAAGCGGCATTTAACGTATTTGGAATGACACTCCATCATGCTTTCAAACTTCCTTCAGAAAACAGGCCATTTTGCGATCTTGATGAAAGTGTTGCTAACACGCTTCGGGTGCAGTACTCCGGATTGCGTCTAATAATTCTAGAAGAAGTGTCAATGATTAACTATAAACAGCTGTGGCAACTAAGCAGACGATTGCAGCAACTCAAAGGGTGCAATGAGGAGTATGGTGGTGTGTCGGTTATCTTTGTTGGACATTTAAGACAACTTCCACCTATCTTTGGACAGTTTGTTTTTGAGCGTGCAAAAGGCCAAGAAGCTATTCCAGACATGCTCTGGGAAACAAAAGTTCAACTTTATGAGCTAACCGACATTATGAGACAACGTGGAGATGACGCGTTCTGCAAAGCATTGAACAATATGAGTGAAGGATGTATGGACAATGAAGATGTGGAGTTAATCAAAGGAAGAGAAATTACCCCTCAAAATCAGCCACCAGTCAAAGCTATCTGGCTATTTAGAATTAATGCTGACTGTGACGCCCACAACGAAATGATTCATTCAAAAATGAACACAGAGGGATTTCTTTCAGAAGCCGTGGATCGGATTGAAGGCAAAGGAACAGTTGGACGTAAAAAGTGGATTAAAGAAGAAGCAAAACGATTCAATGTTCAAGATTGTGATGGGCTGCGTTACAAAGTCCCACTTAAAGTGGGCGCACAGTTTTTTGTCTCGACCAACATCGATGTGCCGGATGGATTATTCAATGGAGCTACCGGAGAGCTCAAGCGAATTGAAAAAACTTTAATTCCTGGATCTTCAACATCATCTCAGGTAGAAGTTTTAAACCGTGTCTGGATGGAATTTGTTAACCCCTTGATTGGAAAGGAAAAACGGAAGGACTATTATCAACGTAATCCAGAACCACCGGCTGGAATCGATCCCATGTGGGTACCAATAGAAAAACTCACTAAAACATTGTCAAAATCATTTAAGGACGGTTTAAAAGTAGTTCGCACTCAGATTCCTCTTGTCGCGTGCAATGGAATGACAGTTTGCAAGTCACAAGGATCCACCATGGAACATGTGGTTGTCTCTACCACCGGAAACAGACGCCTACAACGAGCAGAGCTATACGTGGCATGTAGTAGAGCAACAAAGCTTTCTGGATTATACATAAATGGAACTTTTACTGCACCACGTCCTCCAAAGGATAACGATATCGTAGGGGATGAAATGACTCGCCTACGATCAAAGTGTAAACTTAACCTTACCCTCAAATTCTTGGATGACTTTGATTTATCATTTTCAAAGGTATATTTCCACAATGTATCCTCTTTGCACGCGCACATTCTGGATGTCAAGGCTGATAATTGCCCTATGGCTGCAGACTATCTTGCATTTGTGGAGCCACATTTACTACCTGAAGATGAAATTGACATTCCAGGATTCACAACTGTGCACCGTGAGGATTGCAGGGAAACGCGACGCACATCAGATGGTGTTGTTTTAATGACAAAAGGTAATAATACGATACTACTACACAGGTTTGCACGTACAACTTACATAACTTTTAATAGCCTACTTTCGTTTTAATTCCAGATCATAATTATGGATACGAAAAAGCAATGTCCGAAACCATTTATGACGGCAGCGGCCACCATTGCATTTTCCTCAATTTTTTAGTGGATGAAACCACCGTTATTGTCATCTACAAGCATCCAGCCTTTAAGAAGCACTAATTTCTTGAATTGCTCGGAAACAGACTGCGAAACTTTACAAGAAGTACAGTAGTAGTCGGAGATATCAATATAGACCTACGAAAGGTTGAGAACAGGGACTTAATCGACTTTTTTGTATCAAGAGGCTTCAAATCAGCTTTAGACACCGACTTCCCCACACGAAACTCGGGAACCCACATCGACATATGCTTCACGAACTTTGTTTGTATTTCTGCTTTTGTGTATGAATCTTACTATAGTGATCATAAACCAATATGTATTCTAATTCCAAATAAAGTGTAAGAAGTATTCTGATGTAATATCGATTTTAATTTATTTAATTTATGAAATTTGATCGAACAAATAATAAAGACATGCAATGTTAAAAACCGAGATTACGAGACATAAAAATTATGCCTTTGTTTATGATCATGTTTTCATTAGAAGCATAGGCAAGATATTTTTACTTATTAAGGGTGTAGCCTCAATATCTTAAAGAGAATCATCAAAGCCCTAATATGTATCCTCAAAGCTTGAAGTTGTATTCCCAAAGCCTTAAGGTGAATCCTCAGATTTTTAAAGTGTATCCTCAACGCCGTAAGGTGTATCCTCAAACCTTTAATATGTATCCTCAAAGCTTTAAGTTGTATTCCCAAAGCCTTAAGGTGAATCCTCAGATTTTTAAAGTGTATCCTCAAACCTTTATTATGTATCTCAAAGACTTAAGGTGTATCCTCAATGCTTTAAGGTGTTTACTCAATGCCTTAAAGTGTACCCTCAAAGCCTCAGGGTGTATCCTCAATGCTTTAAGGTGTATCCTCAATGCTTTAAGGTGTATCCTCAAAACCTCAGGGTGTATCCTCAAAGCCCTAATAGGTATGTATTTTTTTATGCTCTAAGGTGTATCCTCAAAACCTAAGGGTGTATCCTCAAAGCCCTAATATGTATTTTTTATGCTTTAAGGTGTATCCTCAAAACCTCAGGGTGTATCCTCAAAGCCCTAATATGTACTTTTTTATGCTTTAAGGTGTATCCTCAATGCTTTAAGGTGTATCCTCGAAACCTCAGGGTGTATCCTCAAAGCCTCAGGGTGTATCCTCAAAGCCTCAGGGTGTATCCTCAAAGCCTCAGGGTGTATCCTCAAAGCCTCAGGGTATATCCTCAAAGCCTCAGGGTGTATCCTCAAAGCCTCAGGGTGTATCCTCAAAGCCTCAGGGTGTATCCTCAAAGCCTCAGGGTGTATCCTCAAAGCCTCAGGGTGTATCCTCAAAGCCTCAGGGTGTATCCTCAAAGCCTCAGGGTGTATCCTCAAAGCCTCAGGGTGTATCCTCAAAGCCTCAGGGTGTATCCTCAAAGCCTCAGGGTGTATCCTGAATGCTTTAAGATGTATCCTCAATGTTTTAAGGTGTATCCTCAATGTTTTAAGGTGTATCCTCAATGCTTTAAGGTGTATCCTCAATGTTTTAAGGTGTATCCTCAATGCTTTAAGGTGTATCCTCAATGCTTTAAGGTGTATCCTCAATGCTTTAAGGTGTATCCTCAATGTTTTAAGGTGTATCCTCAATGCTTTAAGGTGTATCCTCAATGCTTTAAGGTGTATCCTCAATGCTTTAAGGTGTATCCTCAATGCTTTAAGGTGTATCCTCAATGCTTTAAGGTGTATCCTCAATGCTTTAAGGTGTATCCTCAATGCTTTAAGGTGTATCCTCAATGCTTTAAGGTGTATCCTCAATGCTTTAAGGTGTATCCTCAATGCTTTAAGGTGTATCCTCAATGCTTTAAGGTGTATCCTCAATGCTTTAAGGTGTATTCTATGTGTAATTGACGAAGTGCATCTGAATGGATTCACATAATCTTAACTAATTACAATTGACATAATATCAATATAGTTTCTTGTCTCAGCTACGTTTTTGAAATTGCATTACAGCGGGTTTATTTTAATTATATTCATTGTTGAGAATCTATATTATTCAATTATACAATGGTGTACTAACCTATCCATATTCCGTTTTACATATTTTGTTGAAAAGGATAATTTATAGGAAATAATTATTCAATTTTATTTAATTATAGCAATCAGCAAAATGTCAATTAAAAAATCAACAGTATACTTATTTACAATATTTGTTTAGTTCAGGAAATAGCCATTCATTATGTTTTAAAAACTGAATACAATACCAGCAATAATACTAATGCTGTTGCACATTTGTATATTGAAGGACTATTAATAATGGGTATTCAAATGTTTGCTTTTTAAACTATCTGCTAAATAATAGTTTGTATTATCCATATGTAATTATACTACTCTTAGTACCTATGAAGGCGTTAATGCATAAAAGCTAAAGCTAAACTCTGGAATGGAATATTTTCAATATATAAAGAAACATTGAGGTAAATATTATAATCAATATAGCAAAAAAAACTGCCTTATATAGTTTTCGATATGAGGTCAAAATAATCTTATTAAATAGGTATATATGGAGGGGTAAGAAAAACTGGAGTATTTCAATTCTTTAAATTCTCATTAAACGGCACGTGAACAACGTATGATATTATTGAGGATACTCCTATCTAAAATCATTCGTCCTTTTTATAAATACTATTAGCACTCACGGCGGTAATCTTAATATAAAACTCGCCAAATAACAGTACAAACCAAAACAACTCATACTCTCAAAAAGTTGAAATGTTCAGTTTATTGAGTAGTCCAAGAAAATCTTTAACTTCCCCAAAAGAAGCAGTTTATATTATTTTACACACTTTCATTATTTTTCAGTTATGCCAATCCAAAGCAATTGTACCACGTCATGAAACGTCTGAATTTGGCATCAATGTTCATCTTCTCTTGAAAAACTTTCACACTTGCCATTTCAAATTGATTACTAATGCTTTTCTAATTCAAAACAATTTTAAAGGCGAAATGGCTTTCATAAACTTGCTGAAAGAAACTGCTTCATTTTCCATTGATGCATTACAGTTTCGTGGTTATACACCTATATTTCCCGGTAACGTCAGCCATCATAGAACGCGACGACTTTCTTATTGTTTTGTTCATGTCTACATGACAGATAAACTCGATATTTTTATTCCGCACAAAATGGACGAAAGTGAAAGGAGTGGAGAAAGTCCAGACTACTTTATTTTCTTCGAAGATACCACTGGTAATCCATACGCACGAAATCGGTTTTATCCCAACAATCTTCCCACAACTTTTGCTAGAAACCTAATACTTGGAATTAGTGGTTTTCAAGAAGTGTACATGGTTTGCTTGACTTGTGAGCTTGATCACGTTTCCACATTTTTGGGCAAGGATCGCCTAGAGGATTTGACAAAATTACTGGAAATTTGGAAACAATTGCACAGAAATCTTCATGGTATATTTATATATCCTGGACAACTAACCATCACACCTAATTCTGCGTTCTGTGAAGGATTTGTAGGAAATGTTCGAGCAAGTTGGGCCACTGCAGATATTCAAGACTGTGAGCACTTTCTCCTCAGCCAAAAACTAAATTACACGTATATGATTCGAATCGTTGAAAATCCTTGGCAAAAGCCAAAAGGCCGAATAGTGATAAATGCCCCGTACCAAGCTCAATTTCGGATGTACGTATGCGAGGAAAACTATATAAGTCAGAAGAAAGCAATAGTCCATCGGCGAGAGTGGATATCATACGGAATAGAATTTAAGTCATTTTATTTTGCAACCGCAAAACGAAAGCCAGGGTTTTCTGCAAGTGCATTAATTGCCCCTTTTGACCACACCATTTGGATACTTTTACTATTCAATGCGTTTGTAATGCTGGTATTAACAGTTGTAGTTGCTCAAAAAGTTCGTAAATATACGACAGCTATTTCCGTTCAAGATATAACACTATCAGTTGTAGGAAGCATGTTGGAGCAAACTTTGCCAAAAGTATTTCGTTTTCGGAACCGGTTTCCATCAGAAACATTGTCACTTTGTTGGCTGTTATGGTTTTTGCTGGTCTTGGTTGCTAGTCATGCATACAAAGGGAAAATATTTTCATTTCTGACCAATGCTGCTGAACCTCTTTGGCCAAATACGGTTAAGGATTTAGTGGATGCAGATGCAACAAAATATAGATATTTTACATTTGCTTCTGCAAACAATGCGACATTGCGTTTTTCCGTTTTAAAGCATGAATTAAGTCGAGATAATTATCAACATGAGTTGCAGCGCTTACAACAGGCGCTGGTATTCTATTCAAGTCATTGGAGTGCTTTTGTTGCTCAGATTTATTCGATTCATTATAAGCCAACTGTATTTACCAACTATTCGTCACGTGGCTCAGTATATGTACCGCGCCGAAATTTTGTTCTGATAGACTTTTCTTTGGACATTGATGCCGTATCTTTAGTATTTGCTTCTGTGGTGCCTCGTATTGTTATTTCAAAGCCACGCTTGATTGACAGCCATCAAATTGTTACGCCATGGGAAATATCAAGAAACTTTATTTATCCTATATTTGTTCTAGCTTTGGCAAGACTTGAAGAATCTGGAATACCTTTAAAAATTCAAAAGTTCATTCTGGAAACCGCACGACGTATGTATTTGAAAGAGATTGACGAACGATTGAATATCATGTATAGAAAACCTATTCAATTATCAAAAAGCATGTATTACATCTTGTCAGTTTCTCACAGTGATGCGTGGAGTAAAGAAACAAATATTGTTTACAAGCTGTCTTTAAGAACATTGAAAAATGTGTTTCTACTTTGTCTGACACTTGAAGCTGCTGCAATTTTCATACTGATGCTAGAACTGATTTACAAAGCTTGGCAACACTGCAATAAACAGGAGGAGTTTAAAACTAAAGTTAAAACATTTAAACTTAAAAAATTGACAATCACTCTTTCGTATAACTCCACCGATACCCCATTTACAGAAAAATTAGACAAGTTTTACAGTTAAATCAAATATATATCATAAGCTTTATTGTAACTTTATCTATAGCTCAGCCAATAAATCATTTAATTTAAAGCAAAGTTGTGTTTAATTTTTATTTCAAGAACAATATTATGAAAACTATTATTTTTGTCTACCCGAAAGAAATACCTGTTCATCTTAATACAAAACCCGTACAAAGACCACACGCGTGTAAATCTTTATAAAAATGCATGCATTTGCATATGAGTTTGCTGAATTTCAATACACAGACACCAGACAGACAGTAGGAGTAAGAACAGCTACAGGTACAAAGTTTTTAAAAAGGCGTATTTAATTTAATAGAACAATTCAACAATTTTGCAATACAACAACTTGTAGCAAAATATATACTGCGTAATGAAATAAAATTGCGTTTAAATTAAAGCTCACTGAAAGGTATTTGATTTTAATTAATTTGTGTTGCATATTTTTATTTGCTGGATTCATGTATGAAGTGCATATCCCATTAGACTAATTGAACACGTGTGTCGTGGGCGACGACGGAAATGACTGTGTTCCTCTTTCTTTTAATCCTATTTTTCCCACGGCAGGGATCAAGGCCAAATTAAATGGTCAATTAATAAACGGCTGACTGCCAAATATGTGATCAATTAAATAAACGGCTGACGGCCAAAATTAATATTTTAATTGTACACTTTATTAACGCTTTTCCTCTGACTTACAAAAGCAATAATAATTCTCCGCAGTGCGGCTCACAAGAATCTCACCGAAACTTCAACTGAATCAAAAATGTGAATAATGCAATGGTCTGCTTACCGCCTTCCTTTTCTCCTCACCATCTCCTCCTTTCTTCTGGATACTCGGGAATGAACTAGGACAGCGTGCACACCATGCCGGAGATTTGAATTACGGTCACGAGCGGGGAAAGCTAAGACTCTTTGACATTTCCGGCCCCAAATTCAGGATCCTTAGGGTCCTGAATTTCTCTTCTTAAACCAAGAGGACAAACTTTCACCGCGGGACGACGGTAGGTAATCACTCTTCCCGCTTCGCGATCCCTAGTTGTGACCTCCACAACACGTACTTGGCCGTCACTTCCTGGAAATACTCCGGAGATATATCCCCGAACCCAACAATTTCTTGGAAGGTTATCCTCTGCCATGAACACCAGATCTCCAATTCGTAAGGGATCCGCAGGATCATGCCATTTTTCTCGGCGGTTTAGTTTTGGCAAAAACTCTCTCGTCCACCTTCTCCAGAACTGCTCGGCGAGAAGTTGACCTCTTTTCCATTGCGCTCGAATATGATCCGAGGTGTAATCCACCGAGGAGGGTACTCCTGGACCAGCGTCGCACCCCCCGCGCAGAATATGGTTCGGTGTGATTGGCTCAGGGTCAGCAGGGTCCGGTGAAACGTGCGTTAGTGGCCTGGAGTTGACAATGTTTTCCGTTGACTTGAGCATTGTAAGTAGTGTAGTGTCCTTTGGATACTTCTCGTGAAGAATGGCGTTTAGACATTTCTTCACGCTCTGGACAAGCCTCTCCCAGGATCCTCCCATATGAGGCGCTGCTGGAGGATTAAAGATCCACTTTATTTCGTGGAACTTTCCAAGCTTCCTAATCCTTTTAAAGTCCACATCCTGCGCGATTTTCTTCAATTCCTTTGCGGCGCCGACAAAGTTCGTCCCGTTGTCACTAACCATAAGCTGAGGCCTACCTCTGGAGTCGACAAAACGGGAAAGAGCCATCATCACTTCGTCGGTGGACAAGTCGTGACACACCTCCAGATGCACAGCTCTCGTGACTTGGCAGCAAAACAAAGCTACCCAACGTTTATGATGTTGACGACCCACCGTCACAAAAACGGGACCAAAAAAGTTCAGCCCTGTACACGTAAACGGTGGCTGGTAACTCGCCAATCTGAACGAAGGAACGTTGCCCATTTTCGGTGGAACCGGCTTAACTCGCTTCAAACGGCAATTCCAACATCGTCTCCAGCTTAACATCACAGAGGATCTTCCGTCCGGGAGCCAGTATTTTTGTCTGATGTTAGTGTACACCGTGTCTACTCCTTGGTGCGCACAGTTTCGATGTTCTTGATCAATGAGGAGCTGAGTGATGTGATGCTTACTTGGTATGATGGCTCTTGCATCTACCCTCCCTTTCATCTGTATCACCTCCTCCTCACCCAAATCCGGACTTAATCTCCAAATATCGCTTTTCCTAGACAATGGAATATTTTGGCGGAGACAATGTAGTTCATCTGCATAATACTCTTCTTGAGCTCGTTTGACCAGGACTTTTTCGGCCCACAGAATATCCTCTGGTTCCAATTCCCCCTTTGGCGACCCTCCATACCTCCAAACTCTGACTACCTTCTTCATGAATGCTGTGGCTCGCAATAAGCGCAAAAATGACGAGAAACGCTCCGGGTTTGGCATGATATCTTCTAATCTTTGCAGTTCGGTAGATCGGGTTTTCTTTACTCCTTTTCCATGTTCCTCTGTCGTTATTTCTGATAGTGCCGCAGCAAAAGTTCCATCTTCTCTTCCAGTTTCCCGAGGAAACTCAGTAATGTCTAATTTAAGAAACGCAGGGCCAGTGTACCATTCTGAATCCGGTTCCATTGAGATTTTGCTCGTAAATCGTGTTCCCAAGTCTGCCACGTTGAGTTTTGTTGGAACCCAGTGCCACTCGCTAGCGTTACTACATTCCTGGATTTCCCCAATACGGTTAGCTACGAATTCCTTGTAGCGCACGCCAGTAGACCGGATCCAGCATAGAACCGTTTTGGAGTCCGACCAAAACCATCGAGAAGTGATTGGCACCCTAAGTTCCTCTCCGATTGTGCCTGCCATTCTTACACCAAGCACCGCAGCCTGTAACTCCAGTTTGGGAATGGTCAGCTTTTTTAAAGGTGCGACACGTGCTTTTGAACACACCAAAGCTGTTTCAATTCTATCTCCTTCCAGGATTCTTAGATACGAAACTGTACAAAATCCCTCCTCACTCGCATCTTGAAAAACATGAAGTTGTACTTCCGCGCAGTGTAAAATAGCAGAGTAGCATCTGGGAACTTTCACTTTGGTTATCTCTTGAAGACAGCCTAACCAAGTTTGCCACTGTTCATTAATGTCGTGAGGGATCTCGTCATCCCATCCTGATCCGGCACGCCAGGTATTTTGCAGAACCATCAGGCCCTTCACTTTGTAGTGACTGATGAATCCGAGAGGGTCATACAATGACATCACCAATCCGCACATTTCTCGCTTGGTTGGAATCTCCCCCTCCAACACACGACTACTTACTTTATGTAGAGCAAGTTTGAAGCTAAACGCGTCTTCATTGGGATCCCACCATAGACCCAAAACGCGTTCGCATGGAATATCCTCCTTTTCCTCCATCCCTTTTACGCCAGTCGCCCTTTAATCCTCAGGAATGCTTGCTAATACCTCCTTAGAGTTACTCATAAACTTGCATATTTTAAATCCTCCGGCCTCGTGGATCTCACTTATTTGTTTCCTAAGTTTGACTACCTCCTCCACCGTATGTCCACCCATCAGCGCGTCATCAACATAGAAATCTGTTTCGATTATCCTTGCAGCAACAGGATACTTTTCCGTGTACTCAGAAGCATTTCGATTTTTAACGTAAATGGCGGAGGATGGGGAGGAAGTGGCTCCGAAGATCATAACTTCCATTTGGTAGTGATCCGGTGGCTTACTGCTATCTCCATCCCTCCACAGCAAACGTTGGCTCACTTGGTCTTCCTGTCGAATTCGCACTCGATGAAACATGTCCGCAATGTCTCCGGTTAATCCTATGCGATGTATCCGGAAGTTCATCAAAACTGAGGTCAGGGGTCTGATGAGATCCGGCCCCGTCAGCAGCTTATCATTCAATGAGACACCGTTGACCTTGGCTTTTGCATCAGTGATGAACCGAAATTTGTCAGGTTTGTTAGGATTTATCTGACCAAAATGTGGAAGATACCAAGTGTTTGGTGGCTTGATGACAGCTTCCTCTGGAGTCAATTTCCTCATGTAACCCTTTGCCAAATATTCTGCAAACTTGTTCCGATATTTCTCAGCAAAGTGGGGCTCCTTCATTTTCTTCTCAATAAATAAAAGCCTATTTAGGGCACTGTCTTCAGAAGGCGGAAAAACAATATTGTTCTCCTTGTACAGTAGACCTGTCTCCCAGCCGCCATTCACGCGTTTCGTGGTTTCCTCCAATATTTGCCAGGCTCGTTGCTCTTCTAGAGTTCTTCTCTTCTTCTGGCACACCTTTACTCCAAATTCCTCAGTTGACCACCAAGACTTCATGAGATTGTGTAAGTGGTTATCCGTGACCGATTCTCCGCACATAGTAGCGGTAATAACTGCGCATCCTGGCTTCACTTCAAAGTCTCCAGCAACTGTCCACCCCAAAACAGTCCTCAAGCCTATCGGGTCACCTTCACTGCCCCTAACTACTCTATTGGGCAGCATAGCTTCTGGGTTGTCGTTCCCGATAATAATGTCGGGTATCACTTTAATTAAGTCTTGTCCACGTACTTTTTTCAGGTGTGGCCAAATTTTTTGAGCTTCAGATAAACGGAATGTGTACGGGCGAAGGTTGATGCTATCCACCGTGATGACGTTCTTCAGGTTTTGAAAACGTGCACCGGAGAATGTGCCTGCCACTTGAACTTCCTCAAACTTCATTGCATCCTCCACTTCCACCCAAGCTCCCGTAACACCCTGGTACCGGTACTTTGGAATGCGTTCGCCAATTAGCTCCAGTTCCTTTGACCAATTTCTTGATATGATGGTCCTGCTGCATCCTGGGTCTTGAAACCCTATTCTGGGCTGTCCAGTCTTCCCATTTCTGTCTTTTACCACGATTGGTAGCATCCGTAACGGTCCGTCACATCCCTCTATTATTGCTGCATTCATGGAACTTGGCTTGGAACTTGAAGCTGCTTCCATTGTTGGCGGGTCGTTTGAGTCCAAGGCTTCATCATTTCCACTGACCACAGCTAGCGTTGTTGGTTTCTCCGTGTCTTTGTGAAGAAGAACGTGATGGTAAAACTTGCAATTTTCCTTTGGACATTTAAGGGAGTTTGGGCATTCACGAGAGCGATGACCTGTCCTCAGACAACAAATACACAATTTCTTTTCCTTGACCACTTTCCATCGATCGTCAACGGTTAATTTCTGAAACTTCCAGCAAGTCACAAGAGAGTGGTTATTTCTTCCACACCACACACAGCTTGATACAGATATTCCGCATCTCCTCCGGAGGCAGCGTTCAGGGATCCGGGTGCTCTCCGGCCCCGTTTCACCTCGTCCTTGTTATCCTCTCTCCTAGGTTTGACTGCAAGTATTGCAGCGTCCACCTTTCGAGCAAGCCATTTGGAAAAGTGCTTCAGATTGGGTTTTCGGCTGTCATCATCCAATAGCCACTCGTGCCACTGTGTCTTCATGGTCGGAGGAAGCTTAGTGACAAACTCAGTTACCAGTTGACGGTTGAGAAGATATTCCTCTTCGTTGTAGGCACATACATTTGTGACCAGTGCCTCAATTGCCGTTCCAAATTGAATAAGGCTTTCCGGTTTCCCTATTTCCGGTGATTTGGAAGACTTTGCCACTTCCACCAGGTAATCCAAAACAAACTCTGGGCGACCAAACCGCTTCTCTAGAGTAATCCAAATTTGTTTTAAGTTTTTTGGGTTAGCTAAAAGGTGCTTAACCGCGGTCAGAGCGTCTCCTTCCAATGCCTTCCGGATTCTGGTCAGATTGTCCGAATCCTCGTACTTGTACTTGCGAGTGGTCCGCTCATACTCGCACTTGAAATTTTCCCAATCCCCGGGATTCCCGTTGAATTTTGGAAGGTCCTTATCCACGGGGGCCTTTAATATCACCTGGTTACGTTGACCTCCAAATGCCTGTCCTAGCGCAGCAACCAACTGGCTGACCGTGTCATCAGTACTGGATATGTCACGTTTCAAACTTATGGGGGACGTGATCTTGGTGGGGACCTCCTTCTCGTCTTCCGACTCCGATGAATAGTATCCGGTGCGATCACTGTCATTCCCATCCTTTTCCAGCTTTTTAGGGGATTTGCTCTCCCTTCTTGACACGTTATCTCTCCAAAGGCTCGTGGAATAATCATTTTCATCTGTGCCGTTTGGGTTTTGCAAATCCAAATAAGCATTATTGTTGTCGCTGGCGTTCAATGAGCCAACCCAGTTTTTCACCCGGTTTTCCTGAGCCTCGTTCTCCTCAACTGACATCGCCACGGATCCATTGTCTTCATCGTCGTCATCTTCCAGCGCTTCCAAGTCTGCATCACAGCGACTTCTGACCGCTATTCCGGAGGATCGAAGGGAGGCCATTTCAGCTTCTAAAATCTGGATGTCCTCTTCTTGGCCCTCAATCTCTTCCTTCAACTTAGCTTCTTGATTCATTAAGGTCAAGTTTCCAGGAGCCCTGGCCAGCGTCACTCGGATCCCATCCAGCGTCACCTTCAAAAGTCGTAAACTCCGCTTCAGCTCCGTCTTCTTCTTGAGCTTATCAGCAAACTCCGTATTCAATTTGGCAAGGCTTTCATCTCGCTTTGCCTCCGCTTCCTTCCGTTGGGATGCCGTGGATGCCTTTGACAAGGCAACTGACCTTACAGGCTTTCTGGATCTAGCTGATGGTTGTGGCGTCATAGCTTCAAATCCGAACATTGCAGGCGGCACTCCTTTGTTCTTCCTTTGGCTAACCCTTCTTTGTGGGTCGACTCCCCCTTCGGCCATCTTTCACTATTCCGAACTATTACTGACGGTAATAACTTTTACTTAATTTGGGAGTTTCACCCTCCACAGTTTCGGCACCAAATGTCGTGGGCGACGACGGAAATGACTGTGTTCCTCTTTCTTTTAATCCTATTTTTCCCACGGCAGGGATCAAGGCCAAATTAAATGGTCAATTAATAAACGGCTGACTGCCAAATATGTGATCAATTAAATAAACGGCTGACGGCCAAAATTAATATTTTAATTGTACACTTTATTAACGCTTTTCCTCTGACTTACAAAAGCAATAATAATTCTCCGCAGTGCGGCTCACAAGAATCTCACCGAAACTTCAACTGAATCAAAAATGTGAATAATGCAATGGTCTGCTTACCGCCTTCCTTTTCTCCTCACCATCTCCTCCTTTCTTCTGGATACTCGGGAATGAACTAGGACAGCGTGCACACCATGCCGGAGATTTGAATTACGGTCACGAGCGGGGAAAGCTAAGACTCTTTGACAACGTGGATGGTACTACATGAAAAAAGTTTTCAAATCACCGAAAAAACAAAAGCCATGAAAGAAGCCAATGCAAATAATAAATACTAAATTTAATTTTTAATTTAAACTAAATCTATAAATAAATAGATAGACTTAGATATAAGTTATCATTGATAACGTATCAAATATAAGATATAGATATATGGTATGGTATACTATAAATTATGAACATGATATGGTCTGGTTATTGTCAATGGGATGATTTTCGTAATTTGGATAATTAGGTTGAACTTTGTAAATACAAATATTAACATGTTCTTATTCAGACATAGAAAGACCCGGATGCATGTTATAAAGTTATCCTGACATTAATTAAATATTGGTACAATTACTTTATTCCTAGAAATTCAACAATCACATCCAAAACTATAATTTTTTCAGAGATAAGACGTAACTCATGTCAACAGCATACAACAACAAATTATTATGAATTGCTTCTTTGTTTTATTGTTCATGCAGCATACACATGGCTATTAAAACATAGGTACACAGAAAATTACTCAATCGTAAAAAAATGTCGTTCACTCAAATTGTAACGCTATATCCGCATAATAATAATTATATTTGGTCTGATTCATTAAATCAATACTATGCTGTCATCAGTCTCACAGCCTGTAAAACTTATTAGCATCTTAATCTTGTGAATGTAAAAACAAGAGGTGATTTACGTTGACAGCTTTCTACATTTGTCACCTTATCGTTTTCCAATGACACTTGTACCTTGTACTTGTCCACAATTTTAAAGAAATCTTGAAAGGAGAGAGGACATAGTGTTGTTACGTGATCACTGTGAAACGATTAACTACGCATTAGCATAATCTCCACTGTACAAAAAAATACACTTTCCAAGTTTTTAGTTGCGTGCATATGTGCTACCTCAATGAGAAAAGGATTTTACTTATAAGTGAACATGGGATTTTTGGAGTTTGGAGGGATTAAATTGCCCAGTATATTCGTACTGGGTATCTTAATCATTGGTCAACAAGTTTTGGCTAATCCACAGGTATGAATTCTACATTATTTAGGATTTAGATTTTATTTCATGCAAAATGTAAAATCACTAACATTTCTGTGCTAATTTATAGCAAGGTAATACGGATGAAGGGTTAATGATTGAAAAATGTGACCGCAACAACCAAAAGATGATTTTTCGGGGAAATAAAGTCAGTCTGAGCAAAGTGCTTAACGATGAAGGTCGTCTTTGGTGCAAACATGCTCGAACATTGGAAATATTTGCATTGGAATCTCTAACCGTCGACAGCAATCTTGCCGCCCATGAAGACAAGGATCTTTCAGTTATTATGATAACCAGAGAATTGATTTTAATAGGAAATAAAACGTTTAATTTGAGTGGTACGAAAGGAAAGGGAATGGTAAGGGCTGCTGATGGTCATCCGGGAAGTCCGAATGGACAACATGGATCACCAGGAAATCCGGGAGGAAATGGAGGCAACTTTTACGGCCGATACGAACGACTTACAAAAGTGAGTCCAGGCTCATACTTAGTGATCAATGTAAATGGTGGTGAGGGAGGAGACGGACAGGATGGTGGAAACGGATTAAATGGGGAAACCGGGCATGACGCAAAACGAGAAGACTTTCCATCGCCCTATTCTGAACTTGACAGTAAAATGGAAAGACTTAGAAATTTAGAGCTGAACGTGATTTACGCGTACAGATACAAAAATTATTTAATGCATGGAAAGAAAGGTACACCAGGAAGCAATGGAGGGGATGGTGGAATTGGTGGATTGGGAGGAAATCCGGGTATAGTTGATTTTTCCAAAGAAGATGGAGACTCGTCAACAATTAAGATTTTCCGGGAACAGGGTAAAAGAGGACGGAACGGAAAAGGAGGAGCACCTGGACATGGAGGAAAGAATGGGGATGGATACCAGTGTACCTGGCGAGGAGTATTGGCCGATTCCATTCGGTGGTGGGATAAATGCCACTTTGTTTCTTCGTCGAAGGATGCCAGTGGCGCATTTGCACCAAGTGGTAATCCGGGAAAATCTGGAGGAAATTCAGTAGGACTGAGGCAACCTAGTAGGGTTGAACCTAGAATTCATGAGTTTATAACGGCACAAGAAATTTTCGAACGGTTCGTAGTAACAAATAGTAGATAAATGTATAATTTTCGCAAAACACTTTTGACAATTTTTATAAAATAATAAAAAGCGTTTATTTGACAATTAACTACTTCCAAAGGTGCATAGAAAGTTTAACGTAATTTCAACTGGAATTTTCAATAAATGAACTTTCATTCGTTTAGAAAAATAGAAGCAGGGCACTGCAATTCTTGCTGCTCTTTCTGCTTTCACCAATTTCTTACAGTAAATCAAGGAATTTGATTCTATACGCATTTTGGCTATTAGCGTGCTAGATGTTGCGTGCACCTTAGATGCTCTTTCTACCAAATATGAATACGCAATCTTTACGCCAAATGAGGTAGAAATCAAACTGCCAATAACTTCGGAGGGAACATCTTTAGCGCAAATGATAAGATAATCTACCACACCCCAACAGAAGGCCGCACCAACCATTAACCCACCAATTAAGTGGCCCAAATTGTATGACCAATTATAACACGTAATTATAACAATGTGATGTGCATGCACCATAGATTCTATAAGATGCCTAGAAACAGTTACTTGGCTACTTCGTAAAAGCATTGCCAAAAGATATTTCACTCCCATTACAAGTGTTATTAACATTACCGTAACACAAAACATGGCCCAGCGGATGGCACAACCGTAAAATAGATAAGTTGATACGAATCGAAGAACCGTAACGATTACCTTTTCATGTTGTGATCCATAACAACTTGGAACAAAGGAATATGAAGGATCCAGATTCTGAAAGACGAAGAATATTGAGAAAAATGGAACCATTATGTATTCGGTAACACATACAAAGTAGGCACAGCATCCAAGCACATGTTCCTGAAGACTAATTCGGGTTCGACCATGTATCCTCTCAGCTAGCTCAGCAACTAAGAATGCAATTATTTATTTCAAATCAGAAATTGTTGCAACGAACATTTAACTATTAATATTATGTCAAATGACATACTTTTGTGATACTCCAAAATGGCACTGTTAAACATTAGCATGATTATTACCGGATTGAATGCAAAGAAAATGGCAAAAACGCAAGTTGGAAAGTAAACCACGGAAAAGCATAAAGTGAAAATGCAATTGATAAAAATCTTGTGCAACTTTCTCATCTCCTCTGCCTTAACGGAAGACAAAGGCGTAGCAGAAATCATTGAGTAATTTTGCATGCAAATGAAAATCCAATTAATTTGCATAATAATTGCAAACAGAGTAAGAACACGGGATTGAAATACTTTCCAAGAATTTCGAACAATCAAACGCTTGTCAACATTGTTCCAAGAGAAAGGGAACGGCATTAAGGGAGAATGTCTAAAAGTTTCCATTTGGAAATGGAGAGATTTCCAGAACCACTTCGAAATCATTTTTACTGAATGTTAGCTATAGCACTAAATATAGCTAGTAGTTGTAAGGATACAAAATTTCGTTACTTAATTTCATATTTTGATGGAAAGTCAATCATATAATTACATTTATTTCATTGAAGTAATTCTATTTATGCTATTTGTCCTAGAACGTAAATTAAACCTCAGCAGTACATCCATTAACGTTTTTTCACTAGCAGTAATGCTAATCGTCTATTTTTTTCTTAATTGATTTGACCTTCAATTAGATAGCTTAAAACTCAACTCAATCTGAACAATTTATGGCCCATACAATCCCACGTGCTAAATACTGAGTATTTTAAAGTGCTTTTCTTATTAAATAAAAATTGCGTAATGTCATTAAACCTAGTTTTAAAAAATTGTCTGGATGATTTATATGTGAGCGCAATTTTGTAATTTTCCATAAATACAGACACAAGTACACGAAAAGATAACTTTAAATTATGAAAATATTTTGTTAAAATTTGTGTTTTCGATCACGCATAATCAATCAATAGTTATAGATCTTCGCAGTAACAAGTGGAATGAACGTATTAGTTTTAACGACAGGTAATATGGATGGTAATACGTATGCGTATGTTATCGTAATTATCGTAACAAGCAAAGCAACGCTAGGGCAGAGGGCGAAAGAAAAATTATGTCATTAATGTTCCTAATATTGCATTTGTTTCCAAATTAATATATGATTACAAGGGAAACCTATCTTACACAATACCTATTAATAAAGCGACATATGTCAAAGAAGACAACATAGGAAAACCGGCACATGTTATGTGCATTATCACTTTTTAAGCGTAATTAAATAATGTAAACTAGTGTATCAGAAATTATTTACGTGCGACGTGTATATAATTTTTACATTTGTCTGAAAACATCCACTTATCCAGATTTACTTTATGTAACATTTTGTGTTTTATAAGTTAAGATGGATATGGAAGAATAACTCATAGGAAATATGAGAAAAACATGCGCAACATGTCAATAGAAAAATGGGCATCCGGTTTTAAAACAACTGTAAATGTCATCATCAGAGCATTTTACAGGTTACCTGGTCACCTGGATATGGAAAGTATGGTACGATCCCTTGGTACAAGTTGTTGCAATGGTAAATATATTTACAGACATGAACAAAAGAATCCCGTTAAATAAAAATTCATCATATTTATTTGTCAAATGTCAACAACAGTTTTAACGTAATCAGTTAAATCGTTTTGTAGGAATAAAATATACATGCATCTAATATCCAACTATTCAAATACTCAAAAAGGATTTTAAAACACTACTTTAAGATCATTGTGCTGCTTACTAGCTATCCAGCGTTTCTTTAGTCTTTCGTTAAGATACACCGTCCACCTGGTTTAGTAACGTCTCTTCTGGGTTTGCTTGGTTGATTTCTTCTGGATTTTCTACTTGGTTCTCCAAGGTTTCTTCAACTGCTACTTCGGTTTCGGTACCTGTCCCACTTATCTGGTCTTCATCTTTCTTTCCATGAATGCTTTTCATATGCCGCATCAAACGGTACTTGGTCAGAAACACCTTTTCCTCCTCACACAAAGTGCACTTCCAATTGGCATGTTCTTTCATGTGCTCCTCCATTTTTATCTCAACTGGAATGCTTTTTTTGCAAACATTACAAAAGTTCCCTTTTTCTTCTCCCGGCCACTTCAAATCCACATGTTGACTTCTCTTCTTGACGTCTTCAAGTACTTCCGGATCAACGTTCAGATTTGCTTCCAATCGTCGTCGTATGCAGGCCCGCTCGTGAATCAATGCTTTGTTTGAATCGACATACACCTTATCACAACCCTCCACTCTACACTTTTTCCCGTACTTTTCAACCTGGTGCCTCTTCTCGTGCTTGTAACGCATGGGCTTGTTGAAGAATGTTTTTTCACAGTATCGACATGTCAGGTGACGTTCTCTCATGTGTGAATCAGCCATGTGCTTATCGAACAGTTCAACTTTCCAGTGCTTGTGGCACAAAGGACACTCTTTGGTGCTACCAGGTTTCACATTGCTTGGCTTCAGATCAGAAATATCTGCGATGATTTTTGACGATTTGCGAATGCGACTTCGCCTTTTTCCCTTTTTGGGTGTACTGGCGACGGATGAGGATGGACTGGCAGCTTTTCTTTTCCGTTTTGCTGGTCTGGGTTTCTTCTCTAGAAGGCAATAAAACCATCGGATTAACGATAATATCTAATTACAAAAATTAGCAAAAGATTAAAATACCAAATACCTGCTTCTTCCTCAGCTTCACTCCAATCGTCATCATCCGGGTCCATAGAATTAACTCCTAATGGATCATCGTCATCTCCTTGATGAGCGACATTATCGTCAGCATCCTCAACGTCAAACGACTGGTCGCCAGGAAAACTAAAATAGTCATCCGCTCCATCATCCTCCTCTTCATTACCAGACTCCGTGGCAACTTTAACAACTACCTCCTCATGGACCTCGAACGTGTTCGTTCCCTCTTCTGCCTCATCTAAACCACTGCTTTGAACTTCACCATCATATCTTACGACATTAATTCTCAACTCCTTTGGAGTTTGTACACTTATACCACTTTTAATCTGAGACACCGGTGGTGGCTCCGATTTTCTTGCAAGAACAGTTTGTCTCCTTCTCGAAGAACGAGTAGCTCTGGAGGAACTAGTAACCCCATTGTCCACCTCCGTTCGCGCAACTTGTCTTTCCACCTCTTCGTCAATTTTTGTGTTTTTTCTGGTACGTCTGTCATGACTTTCCGGTTTATTGGTAATATTGCTTAAGGTTCCAATACGGTTCGTCCCAGTAGATTCAAAAGCAGCCGAATTTCCGTTTCTAATGGAAAAGTCCCGAAAGGATTCACCTGCCAAACCATAAAAAGACATCAACAAAATTAACAACCGTTCAGATAATCTACTTGACCCTGATAATCAAGCAAAGTCAACTAATTATATAACTGTTTGCCCCTTACAAAATCGCATTTCCACAAACCGCTCCACCAGCACCAAACGCTGCTCCAGTGCCACAATTTTCCTCTCCAGTGACAATTCATTTCCCTCCAGCACCCCTCCTTTCCTTCCCTTTGTCTGCATTCTCGTTTAATAATGACTGTCACTTTAACAATTAACTTTAACCGAAAGATAAACCACTAAATTAAGTGTAAAGTTGATGCAACTTGCAAGCACGTTTGTGCATCCTATCAGCTCTCAGCTGGTTGATGTTGTGAGGCTCTTCCGAATGAAAATGCACTAGACTTGCACTCGGTTTTATACTGTTCGGGGCACGCTGCCTCTGTATTCCGTTCGCATGAAATGTACGTGAACAAAGCGAATTAAGCAGTATGACAGGTCTAATGAGTATTTCAGAAACATTAATTTGACATTGTTTCGTGAACATAAAAATGGCTGCTTAGTAACTAAGGCAAAGTTTTTAGCCATTTGCAAACTTCACACTAATTATATGGAGTATTCATTGTAGACGCTAATATTTAATGCAGCAAAATGTAAAATGAGCCATGAATTTCAAGTAACTTTTATATATTTCAAGCAAGATTTTTATAATTTATAGTTTTACAAAGTTTTTATTTTTATTTTGCCACTGTAAATCAAACTCAGAAATCATTGTAAAATTAAGTTAGTAAGGATGCATAAATCAATAAAACGTCTAATCTATATAATACCATACTATCTATTTGCCGAGAACTTTTTAAAAGCGGAATTTACATCAATAAATACATGAGAAATAATTAAACTGATGCATAAACTGGCAGCAAACGTTATAAAATTGTATCAAATGTACTATTTAAAATCCTTTTTAAAAGCTAAACGCTAGTAGAGTAGTAGAGTTGCATTATTGATAATTTGTATTTTTCTTTAAATGGGAATGATCCGTCTGCCAGAAATGTTACCAAGAGTTTGTTGCAGATCTTTATGACTTTTTGCTGGCTCTGAGAACTGCTTCCCAAAACTTGGTTTGTTGGACTTCTGAATTCCAAGTCAGTTGTTTTGTCTTAGCTTCAGTAATTGCCGTTAATCCGCGAACCACTTCAATTCGTTTGCTTTCGTTGAAATGGTCGTCCTTCCAATTAATATGGGCTTCCGTCTGCATAAGTATAAATTGTAATTATGATGATTTGAAATGCTAAATGCTCGTTTGCAAATTAACTGTGCAATTATATTCTACTTTTGACTTACAACACTTTTATTGGCAGTTTCCAACCTTTTCACAACACGCAACATGCTCTCCTGCTTGGATTTCAAAAGTTCATCAAAATTTTCAGATCGTGTCTGAGGCACCTGCTTCAGCGCATTATCACGTTCTCGTCTAAGGTTTTCGGCCAACTTTTCCAGCGACAGGTTTCTTATCTTGTCCTTATCTGCGTTGAAAGAAACTCGGCACTGTGGACATGATTTGAGTTTTTCTGCACAAGACTGGCACACGCTATGCCCGTTTTTGCACAGAAAAATCTTGTTCTCGAACACGCCTAAGCACACCGGACAGGTCAGTTCTTCTGGTGGATCTATGAGGGTACTTGGAGCTGTCTTTGTTGCATCGTTATGCAAAGATTGAAGCTCCACCAACGCTTTACATGCGTTTTTGCTACACTGCAGAATAGCATCTCCCGTCGCCGTTAGCTCATTTAAGTTTTTGATCACTCGTCGTTGTGGGGGACGCATTAAATGGTTGAGCTTTCGATCCTTCTCTAGATGCAGTGATCTCATCCTCTCTAATGCTAAACTTACTTGGTCGTCGGTTAAATGGATCCTTCGACTTGTCATTTTTTTCTATACGGATTTGATAAATTTTAAAATGCACTTATCAAATATTATTTATATGTAATGCTAAAATTTCGGAAGTAGCTCTGTAATTAAAATCTTGATTAAACCTGGAAAATGTTTAGCAAAGCAAAATAACTGTACAGACAGCCGGCACAGCTATATAAAGCTATATTTAGCTGAAGCATAAGCAGGTAACGCTCATTCTTTTTTTACTCGAATAGCAATCATTTTACATTATACTTTCCAAGTCAGTTACCACATTATCACATGCTAAAGATGAATGATTATATGGTATTATATAAAATAGCTACAAAATTTTTAAGACGGAGGTTGACGGCACTTTTCGTAGTAATTCGGAATAGAGTTTAGGTACTTACGAATTTGCTGACTGCTTTATTGTGCGCAGGCTTAATGTTATTCTGTATACTTAAGTAGAACGAATATCATGAGCATGAGTCTTGATTTGTTGAAAGGATAAATGCTTACTCTACATCTTAAGAAAATAATTCTATCATTATCACGCTAAATAGTGCATCTATTAGAGATCTTCTTGCTCCTTAAATTATGACTTGATTCTGAATCCTGTCTTAAGTATCTAAATGCAGTATGCACAGATACGAAATGGGGATTTTCCTTGGTCTTAAACTCTTGAATAAAATGCTATTCGCTAGCAATGCTTCAGTTTACATTGAATGCCACTTCGCTTAGTACTTGTCATTTTGTCAAAGGTTTAGTTAGCTTAGGCTGTCACAACTGATAGTGTGCTGATATGGTATTTTTAATATAATATTTATCATTATTTTCATAAGATATATGATTAGGATAACAAACATGCCTCTGACAACATGTTGTATGCAACATCTTGCAAACAATCTTAGGAAGAAAGGAAACAAGTACAGTTCAGTCTTTTGCGTTGTCTCAAAATGTTTTTGGAAGTAGCATTTTTGCTCATATTTTTACTATGCATATTTTACTTCATAAATCATAATCCCTTAAGATCCAAATGGAGCTTCCCACCAGGCAAGTCTTTAATCAAATATCTTAAAAAATTGTACCTAGCAAAATCTATTTAAATAAAAAAATTTTATTTTCAGGACCTCAGGGACTCCCATTCTTTGGCTGTCTTTTTTCGCTCGTATCATCATCGAATCCCCCTCACCTGAAATTTTGCGAGTGGGCCACCAAATACGGTGGCATTTACACGGTTAACATTCTCACCAAAAAGATTCTTATTGTTTCATGTCCAAAGTTAATGAGACAAGTTTTCGAACACTCTGCCTCCGCTGGAAAGTATGAGCTAGAGCCCATTAAACTTCTAGCCAATGGCTACTTTGGTATTACCGCAACGGAAGGTCATGTTTGGTCAGAACAACGGAAATTCTGCGTGAGAACCTTAAGGAAATTTGGAATGGGAAAAAGGAGTGAAATCCAAACGACCATTTTGTCTGAGGCGGATCAAGCAATTCAGTGGATAAAGAAAGAGGCTAAGGAAAACGATGGAGTTATATCATCCCCAATCAAGTTGTTTAAAACGGTAACGAGTAACACGCTATGGAAAATTGTTCGCGGAGAAAGATACGCACTAGATGATGACAATGTAAGAAATATGACAACGAATTTTTCGGATGCCGTTAATCTCTCCTTCAAACGTGGCATTGGAATGTGTCCTTGGCTAAAGTGGGTTGCACCAGAATGGTCGGGATATAACGACTTGGTAAAATGCATAAATCGGCTCCGCAGTTATATTCAAAACCAATTTGACGAGCGTCAACAAAAACGAGATGGCACGCTGAAGGAAGAACCGAAGGATATGATTGATGCTTATCTGGACCAAATGGAAAAGGTGAGAAAAAGCGAGGATAAAAGCAGCACATTTTATGGGGAAGAAGGATGGAATCATAGCATTGCTGTTCTTGGGGAAATGTTTGCCGGAGGCGGAGAAAGTACACCGCATTCGTTGAATTGGTTATTACTGCTACTTTGCCACTATCAAGATGCACAAAGAAAGCTTCAGGAGGAAATTGACAGAGTTCTGGGAACACAAGAGCCCTGCTTAATGGATAAGTCCAGGTAGTTGAGAAGCTGGCTTAACAATACTTAATTGATCTTTAATGGAAATTTTTAAAATGTCTGTTTCTTATAGAATGCCTTACACTGAAGCCGTCATTCTGGAATCTCTTCGAAGATGTCCAACAGCCCCCTTAACATTTGCCCATAAACTTACTGAAGACGTGAACAACCTTTGTGGTTTCAAGTTGCCCCGAGGAACTCTTCTCCTTTCCAACCTTTATCAGGCACTTATGAACAAAGAATTTTGGGGTGACCCAGAAACCTTTCGTCCAGAAAGGTTCATGGTGGAAGGGAACACGACACAGGAAATGGTTACAGAGAGAAAAGCCTCTGTGGTGGCCTTCAACGTGGGGAAACGAGCGTGTTTAGGAGAGCCTTTAGCAATGGATGTACTGTTCTTGTTTGTGGTGAAATTGTTTCAAGCGTTTGAAATACGTCCAATTCCAGGGAACAGCAAGCCTGATTTTAATTCCACAGAGGCATTTCTGCTTAAAGCAAACCCATTCAGTGTAACTATTAAGAAAAGAAACTGAAATGAATAGTGAATTTTGTATTCTTATTTTATTTTGTCGTTTCCAACTTACAATTCTTTTGAGACATTTTTTATCTTAAATAAATTATTTATGCATTTTATCAAACTTTTCTACATATTCCTATTTCTCTACTTCAAATATAATAATATTTGTAAGTATATAAGTCTCAAGCAAAATACAAAAGTAGCCAAAGCAATGTATTACGGGTTAGTTCAGACACACAGACTGACAAACATGAGAAAAAGTTCCAGGAACCCAACCCAAAAAAGGAAACTTTGTTTTTTCGTATGCACTACCATTAATAACGATACTTGCATTTGAAAGGAAAGGCATTTTGAACCTTTTACATTAAGCTGTTAAAGAATAAACCCAAAAGGTTTTTCCGAGAATTCAAAGTAGCTGCTCTTTTGCTTTGGAGTTATAATGAATAGCAACCCTCAAGCATATTATCACAAAGGTATCATATATTTCTACTCAAGAGAATCCAAGGTTCAATGGAAAAAGGAAAAAAGGTCTTTTGTTCGTTCATTCTTTAAGGTTCATGTTTTGGGGTAAAAGATTTTAGCCGAAAAAAAAAACAGAATGTAAGTGGAATGGATGATAAGAAAAAGTATGTACATGAACATATATTATGCATTTAAAAAGTTGTAGTGTCTTAAGCATTTCACATTTTACGAATCTTCGCCTGAATATGAAAACAGGAAATAACCACTTGTATTTAACCACTCACTGGACTTCCGAATGTTCCGTGCAATATTTGTAAATAAAATTACTGGAACCTAAAATTACTTTGACAATAAATAAAGACTAGTGAAATTGTCTGTATATTAATATTATTACATTTTATCAAAATGAATAGTTTGCCACTGTCACAAACTTTTAAAACAACCGTTCAGTATACCAACAATACTGAATCGCATCCTCTGAATGCAAAGTCAAATAGCGAATGTTTTTTATGCCTACAAACGCAATGTTTTCAGGAAGCGTATCAAGTCTCACTCCGAAACATTCTCCTGTATTTAGAAACAAAGTCATCTTCATACACTACGAATTGCAATGGGCATAAGAAAAGTTTAGTGACTTTATGTGACAAGTGTTTAAAGATTACAAAGAGACTTGAGAGTCTCATTCATGAACTTAAAATGGTTCAAATGATGGTGCATGATAAACTACGTACGTTTCATACCATATTGTTGGAGTCCGAAAAGCAATTGGCGAAAACTAAAGAAACGGAGACTGGAGTCAACAATAACTTACGCCAAGACACGTTAGTAAAATGTATGAACACATATTATGAAACTTTATGCAATAGTATGAAGGAAAATTTCATTTGAGATTTTGTATTGTTATTTAGGTCATCAGAAAATCGAAAAACTATCCCAGCTACTTCCCAGAGTGATACTCTCCAGGGTGAAATTGCAGTCTAAAATAAGGCAAAATTCGGTTGACGTGAAACCATATATTCCTACAGAGCAACCTTCAAACCCAAAAACTCTACCAGTTGTATTAGCTTCCATAAAAACTGAGAAAACTGAGAAAACAGCCTGTCGAACCTGGAAATGCAATTGGATTGGATGTCGCAGAATTTTCTACTTTCAAAAAAGCCTACTCGTGCACAAACTCTCTTGTCGAAGACGCCGGGAATGTCTGTGGTGCACCGAAGCATTCTCAATTTCCAGAACAAAGAAGCACCTTCCACTTCATCTGCTCGTAATATTCCCCAATCACAAAATTCCGAACAAGAGGAAAGTAGTAATCAAGTGCATACAAAAAGCAAAAGATCAAAACACAGAAACAATCCATTATTAAATTTGAATAAGCGTAAATTTCTGAACAATGGCAAATACGTATGTAGTTGTCCGTACTGCGATACAACCTGCTCTCTTAGCGGAGACGTACGCGTACACGTAATTACAAAGCACCGTGAAAAACTATTGGCCCCTGCTAAATTATCAAGCGTTTCAGACTCAACGTTTGTAAAGCTTTGTGCTACAATGATTAAAAATGAATTGTTAGAAGCAAAAAGAATGGAAACCCGTAATTCAAAAAGTCCACATCCTTGTCCGCATTGTGAAAAGTCGTTTAAAACGGCATAGAAATCTCAAGTATCATTTGTTTGCGGGTCATTATGATGTTCTAATGGAGAAGTTAGGAAAGCTACAAACCAGCGGTGAAAGTTCTACTGAAACTAAAAGCCATTCTATAACAAATGCAGAAAGTCCAGGAGAAATACCGTCATCAGCATCAGTAATAACTCCGCCTTGTAACACTATAAAAGAATGTACAGTGCAACCGGAAAGTATTTTAAGTAGTTTAAGTAATTTAGTTAATTCTGTGGATACACAAAGACCGGTACCTCATTCAAGTTTTGAATCTTTCCCCAGCAATTCCGTAAATATTGACAATTCTATTTTAACAACACCCGCACTTCAGTCAAATGATCAGTGTCTAAAAGCTGAAAAGCCACAAGAAATGGTTTCCACACAAGTGGATGCAATGCCTTCTTGGTCATCACCGTATAATGCACCACAATATGCTTTTCACTCAAACACAAGAAATTACGCCTCAGCCCAAGAAACGGGTAGGTTGGAACAAAGTTCATTTCCACAAGTACAGTCTGCAAACTACAATTATATGGGATACTATCCTTTTGGACCAGCCCACGACAATGCCAATGCTAACAGGCCTTCTCAATCCACTGAACGAATTAATATGGCTCCAAATATGCCACCTTGGCACATGCACTATAACAGCTATAATTGGTCACAGTATAATCCTGTCAACTATCCGATTCCTTCTCAGACCGGTAACGTATGGAATTCATCATCATCAGTTACCACTGAGCCCGTTGTACCTGCCAATGCAACTGTGAGCGATAATAACAGCAGCTTGGAATCAACTAACTTATCTGACAATCATTCTCCTCAAATTTCGAATCAACGGGTACTTAAAAAGCCCTCTGAGGTACAGTGTTCATATTGCAGCAAAAATATATCGAAGATATCAAAACTTAAATATCACAACATCCGAAAACACTTGGATGTGTTGTTTCTTTCCATAAAAAATGAGACCTTGGACTTAAATCGTTTTACAATTATTTGCAAAGACATACTCGATTCAGAAGTAGCGTTAAGTATGACGCAAACGAACAACGGTGTACGGACCATTATGCAATGCGAACAGTGTAGAACCGTTTACAAATATGAGATTGACTTTCGTGCTCATTTGATTAGCCATCATTATGACATTCTTAAGTTGAAGATTCAAGATGCTCAACAACGTGAACTTGAAGGCAACCAGAGACAACATATTTCTGAAACCGTTACAAATTATGATAAAACTCTAGAAAACCAACATTTGTCTGGAAACGGAACTGAAAATATTACAAGCCGTATTTTCATGCATTCGTCATATCCAGGGGCAAACACAAGTAGTACGGTAACATTACCCCAAGCTCATGTTCCTAACCTGTTTCACAATAATATGACGGAAGTTCCACAAAACTCGTCTGCAGATTTTCATACAAGTTTAGACCCAAATTTAGGTTTCCAAACAACCAATGCAACATCAATTAAGCAAGAGTATTAAGTGCGTTTTAACAAAAGCATGAAAGAATGTGAATTAATTGTAAGAAATGTTTTTGCAACAAATAAATCAGAATGCTAAAATGATGCATTATGTTATTGAATTATTTATTGCAAATAAACATGAGTGTAGAACCATCGTATAAAGTTTAATATATAGTATTGAAATAATAACCGAAACAATATTATAGCCAAGATATCGTCCAAACAGGGTCAAATAATATCGTACACAGTTCGGTTAGATCCGTACTCGTTTTAAAGTAGTGTACATTTTGATAACAAATTTACACTATGATTCAGGGTATTTACTAATAACGAATGGGACATACTGTTTCATGTTGAATTCATTGTGGAAGGGATGTGGGAATTTGGCAACCCAAAAAGCACCATATCGCCAAATATACAGATCAGCATGCAAATTCACTCATATAATTGAAATACATATTATACAAGAGAAGGGAATATAGAATAAGAATATATTTGACTGATAAAAAATAAATAAATATGCTCCACTTGTGTTTTCGGCGCAGTTATGTTATAGGATGTAGTTTGCTTGCAACAGAGTGTGTGACAGTTATTATGTCTGTTCTCAAATGTTACAATTTGCGATCTAAACCTTGATTCCTTGAGTTTCGGTAATAACGACAATAATAATAATCATGATAATTAACACAAATCTTTATATAGGTAATTGTTTTTTGACAGAATGTTGTATCAGAAATATAAATCAGCCCATTCAGCTGCGTGGGCTGCGTCCTTACTACTGCCTGAAAAAATATTTTACTACGTTGAAAACGTTTTATTTGTGAATTTACAAACGTTGTTTATTGTTTGGCTTAGCAAACGACGAGTAGCATAAAAAGAACAAATATTTTGACATATTTGCAATTAGCAATATTTTATTTAAAAAGAAAAATTACCAATCAAACTAAATGCAGCACACTTTATTGCTCATTAAGAGGAAAATTTAGCAGGATTTTGCTTCATTTCATTGCAAGATAATAGTGAATCGAGTTTGTAGTTGAAACTTGATTTTCCCGTTTAGTGAAAAATCCATGTAAATCATGGATGCAGACGAAATGATCGAGTGTGCAATGTGTGGTCGATTGCATAGAATTCAACGGAACTTCAACAATGAGCCCAATGTTGGAAATCCCGATCTAGTGCAAGCGGGTATAGACGCAATGAACACCGCTCAGCAAGCTGCCCGTATTGCTCCAGAAGTTATCAACCGAGGTTTGCAGTTTACAGGGTTTACAGAAAATGGGATCGCAAGGAACTCGATAGCATCCGGATTACATTCACAAGCTGGAAATTTGCAAAGAGGATCAATGCTTTCTTCGGCTCAGAGACTTGGAGCAAGAGGCGGGGTGTCACAAAGCGGATGGGTTGCAGTTGGGGCGGCAATAACAGTTGCTGTAGCAACCGCTGGAAAATTTGCTTGGGATACGTATCAAGCGCATCGAGCAAGAGTTGAAGCGGAGAATGAACGACGAGAACAAGAGAGACGATTTGAACTGAATTTGTGCGAAGCGTGTTGGGCCGTTGTTCGCTTAAGTGAAGAGGAAAATAATTGAAAGTTACAATCTTAAATATGACGGTTATTCTAAATCGTAATCATTTGAGCACATCCTGTAAAACAAAATACTGAAATTGTGATATGTCTGAGAATACTGAAATAAATAAATATATCTAACCGACATAACTTTTGGCTTTAGATTCTGATAAAATGCTTGCAAACAGGTTTTTGAGTAAATATTAAAAATTGTAACGCATCAAATACAAACTTAAAAAACAAATTTTTGAAATCTTTCAATCAAAAAATCATGCTCAAATATTACCAAGAGATAAGCATGCAACCTAAAAATGTCTAATATCAGCATACTAATAATGTGTCATGCAGGATTCCGTTCTTCTGTCTAATTTTCGTTATAAGTTTTATTTTAAATATTTTTTGAGCTCTACGAGTCAGCCTAAAACTCTAAAGCCGAAGCTCTAAAACTTTTTTCCTTCCATTTCGCTCGTACGACCGGTTGGCTAGAATTTTGTTATTTGAAGTTATTTCTTACCTCACAGGTAAAGGACAAAAATTAGTGTGCTGTGTAGCATTGTTCACAAGAAAAATGTGGTGAAGATTCCTGGAGCCTGCCTCATTACCACTCACTTTTCTTATCTTTTTTTCGGACAAACATAAACAGCCCCTTTTCCCTATTGTAAACTGGCTGCAAAGCCGGCACTCTCTCTGTAGTTCTCATGGGCTATGGAACTCTGTCAACTTTCTCTATAATATTTGTTTCCTGAAAAACGGTTAAACTACCTAAGGAAAATGAAAATCTCTAAAAAAGTAAAGTGTCCAATGTGTGGGAGAAAACATATAATTCAAACAAGGAAGGACGCAGAAAACCAAAGTGACAGATCCGACATCTGGAACTTTGGAAGAAAAGCTCTGGATAATGCACGGTTTGCCGGACAAACGGCAGGTAGTTTAGAATTACGAATGAACATTGCTCATATTTTTTTCTCCTCTACAAATGATCCATCCGAAACATTCGATCATCTAACGTCCCTGCTCCAATGGAGACTTCCATTTCATTACACATTTGTTTATGGGACAGGTACGGCAGCTCAGGTTGCTAATGGAGGCGCTCTGCTGTTCTCATTAGCAACACAAGGAAAAGGAGCTGCTAATTTGATCCCAAATGGATGGGTGTGTGGAGCTGCTGCTGCGTCTGCTGTTCTTGGAACCCTGGCTAAAACTGCTTGGGATTCTTGGGGTCAATTTCGGATTGGAAAAGAATCGGAGGAAGATCAAGAATTGGCAAAAAGGTCGGAGTGGAATTTGTGTGAAGAATGTTGGAAAGTGGTACGGTTTGGTGAATGGAAATAAAACTTTGGGTTGGGCATGGTTGCGGCATATTCTGAACTTACCAACAATATATATTGCTTATAAGTGTTTTATACAACGTAGAAGTAAGTTTAACCGTTTTGTTAAAGAAATATGGTTTCTAAGAAACAATCAGTGAAGTTAATTCCACAGTTTTATAAGGTGTGAACAGTTAAAAATTGTATGAACATCCTTTAAATTTGAATACATTTCTAACTACAAAAATTACATGAGAAAACGTAATGGTAAGAATATGAATACATATGTGTAAAATAATATGTAAGAAAAGTCTGATTTTGTCAAATAAATACAAAATGCGCAAATTTCTGTCAGAATTTAAATAAATAGATTTTTTATGTTGTATGTGCATAAAATAAATGAAATTCATTCAGCATAGTGATCAAATGCAATTTCTTTACACATTTGGTCGTGTATCTGTTGCTTTATTGTTCTCGTCAAAAGTTTGATACGAATCGGACTGAAGTTTGGATCTTAATAGCAATTGTAAAATTTTCTCTATTCCTTTTTCGGTTTGTTCAACCTTTGCTTCTAAAATCTTTAAGCGATCACCATCAACCAAAACTTTCTGATGTGGGTTGCTAGAGCACGATAAATTTTCTGAAGGAGTATACTGGTGGTTACTGACACCGTTGTTTTCCAGGTAATCACAGCGTCGCTGATAGCGATGACTGCTGCTTGACAGGGACCGCTTTACTTTCTTCACAGGAATAACGTGATGTGGAGGCTCATTCTTTTCAAACAAGCGACTATCATGCTCAGATGAGCAATTAGAATGTTTTGAAACTGTGGATAATGATACTAAGCGAAGAGCCGACTTTTTTATATTTTTTGGTAGACTGTGATCGCGAGGATCATTAGGACGGAAATGAAAGGACAACTGATTATGAGTAGTAGTAGTTGAGTTATCAACAGAGGTGAGGAGAGAGTTATTCTGGAGTAGGAGGATTAAAGAACTAGGCAGTATTGCTTGCAACTTTTTCGAAAAAATGAAAGATTCGAAGCGAGCAATTAGAGCAGTTTGTCTTGATAGTCTATCCAGCTTAGCACCTTTTTGAAGTCCTTGAATGTCACTAACTGCCAGCCCAACAAGGAGATTCATAAGCACAATGGTCATTATAAGAACAAAGGCTCCAAACAGTAGATGCGCTCTGGAATTTCATAAATATTGATAAAAATCATAAATAATAACATGCGCTACTAATTTTGATTTTGAAACAAACTCAATCTTGTATAACATACGTTAATGGAAATATTATTGGATCACGGAGACGTTCTTCGCTGTAAAACAGATCTTCATAGTCCACCTCTCCTACCATCATGGTAAACACCTTAAGAATGGACAATGGCACCGAAGAAAATGGAGGATGCTGCAACAAAAATTCAACTGTAGTCACATAAGCTCAATAAGTAGAAAACATTCTGTAAAGTTGTTGTTACCTCAGGAAATAAAACACAAAATGACAAAGCGAATATGAGCAATCAAGAGACAGGCATAGGCCAAAATAAAAAGTCCGAAATTCGACGCCACCTTGCCCAGCATTTCCACGTACAAGCCAAGGGACGCGATATGGGGTAAAATGAAACGTCCTTACATTCAATATTGCTAGAATTGAGTAACCTTAACTAAGCATCCCCATCATTCTTTTGGTGTGAGTCAGTGAGTTTGACCAAATTAAAATGCAGAATATGTCAATTCATTTATTTGTTACGTCATTATATAACCATCAGTACAACCAAACCAATAACCAAATAATAACAAGTCCCCGTGTCATGTAAATTTGATTGATTCGTGTCATGATTTTTTAAAAATCTTATAGATTTTGTATTGTGTTAATAATACTATTTGCATTTATGTGGTTTCCAGTTACAAAATAGCCTGGTTTCCATCAGAAACTGTACATAGTACACGCTCATTGTCCCCAAAGCTTGTCACCACAGATATTTT